>BMAT01001010.1:51106-63027 GCA_019649035.1 Elysia marginata | reverse complement strand
TTAAAGTAATGGCGAGTTAACAAATTAAGGTAATATGACAATTATGTATACATATATATATTTATAATGCAAAATTGTAAGTATTCAGAGCCTGCCCTAGAAACTATGCTTAATTCTTTTTTCCCAAATATCACAGGAAAAAATGATAATCACCCAAAACAACTTTTGCTCTTTTCATTGCATTTTTCTTCTTTTTTTTTTTTCGGGGGGGGGGAGAGGAGGTTTGTTAAAAGGCAAAGAATAAGAATTTGAAAAAAGAGGAAGGAAAAAAAATGAAAAGGTCTTAAGTAGCCTAAATTGCAGTCTACATATTTATATGTAAAGAAGTGGGAAACTCAGGCTCAAACACAGAATTAATCATAAAAAGAGAATTTCTTTCTCAATAACAAATGCATAAAACTTATTGAAAATTTCAGTTTTCCACTATCAATATTTCTAAAAGGATATAAATTTAAAATAAAAAAAAAAACACACAAAAAAACTGTCAAACAGCAAATGACGACAGTCTAATTTTAGCAGGCAATTGCACACACACAGTATCGAGACTATGGATATCTCACCAAAAAGCATTAACAGTTTCAGTATCACAAACAAGTAAAAAGAACGAAAAAAAACTACAAAGAATATATAAAGACTGATTACCCCTCTATGATGTCACTCAAAAAATTCGTGAACAGCTGATAACCAAACATAAACCAGTTAAGGTTTTCTTTCATTTTTACATCAAATAAATAACAATAGAGCTCTATAAGCTAGCATAAAATTTTAAGGTCAATGAAGAAGCATTGAAATAAAAACCAGAAAACTGTAACACTTACAATGAGGGCCTGAGTTCTGATTAAAATCCATGCTTCCAAAAATATGTTCTGAAATAGTCTGCACAATGGTCTTTTCCACAAATCTGTGACATTAGAAATAAAAACACAAAACGGTTACAAGCAATAGTTCTTTTTTTCATCCACTATTTTTTATTTCTAAAAAAATATTCATCTGTATTACAACAAATTTTTTGGAACAACTGGCGTCATTAATTTGAATTAAATCTTTTAAGTTTTGTTCATCACTTTATAAAAGGTCTGTTAAGAAATAAATAAAAACAATATGAAAACCTATTGAATAGCAATATGTCTTAGACTCTACCTTTTTACAAGAATGGCAGCAGGGATTGTGTTTTATTAAAACTTAAAATTGCAACAATCAGTCTACAAGAATATGAGGAAAAATATAAAAGTAACACTCAATTAGAAAAAAAATACAAATCAATACTTACTCATTAGTACGAGCTGTTATCATTGGAGATTCAATAATGCTGTGAGTTTCACTGCAGAGAAAAAAAAATTGATATAAATTATGCTAAAATTGGATTTTGCAATATTACATTGGCAACATATTTTAACAGAAAAAAGAAATTCTGTTCCAACTTTTGTACTCTTTATACATAATTATAAATAAGTTTCCAAATTCAGTTTTGCTGAAAAAAAATCTCTATCCCTTTCAACAAATCAAAGAAGAGCAAAATTAAACTCGACAGACAATAACAAAGGCAAATTGAAAGTGTAACAAAGAGGGACTTTTGTTCAAGGACTGACCTCTCCAGGGTGAACGGAGAAATAGCACGGTTGTGATCAAGATCCTCCCGAGGACTGAACAAAGGAATGCTGTTAGAATTAACCGTCAAATTGGATGTGTCTCTTTCATCAAACTCCAGACTGCGACTGTTTTCAAGCACATTCTTGATCTGTAGGTAAAAGATGGAATATTAAAAAGAATTGTAAAAAAGATGAGCGATACCTATTGCCTAAGCTTTTTTAGTTTTAAAAGCTATGACTGCAATGAAAAAAAAAACCTCAATACATAAGCCTATCAAGGTGAAAAAATACGTCAGTAAAAACAAATTAGTGACTTAAATATTTAAGGACTAGAATGCAGTCAAACCTTTTTTCCTCAAATTGATTTTTTTTTCGTTTAATGTGTTTGGAGAAGGGGGTTTTCGAATTTTCATTTTTAAGGGTAGTAACATTGTTACGCAATAGTTTATAGGCTTTACTTGTGGTGCCTTATAAATTAGCTCTACAAGGTAAAAAAAAAAAAAGACCTCTCATCATCTGTATACGGGGGCGGGGAAGAAGACAGAGGTGCCACCAGTAACTCAAGAAAAATGTCTAGTTATCTATGATAAAACACTATTCCATCTGAATTCAGGACTAAAATGCATGACAAAAACAAATATAAACCTCGAGGGTTTTTGAAAGGTTTTTCATTTTGCTAATGCTTAAATTAAAAAAAAAACAACAACCTGAATTCCTGAAGAAACAAAAAAAAAACAAAAACGGACGACTTACATCACAGTTATTGCCAACAAAATATGCTAAACTACATTAATAAATCTAAAATATCATTGTAATACATAGATTTCACATATTATTGAGTTATGACAAATTCGGGTTTTGAAATAGATTAAGTAATATCAAATCCACAATCCCATCCTTATTTTATGTGTCTACAGTTTCCCACTTATAATTATCTCAAAGGCGATCAAATCACCCTTTCCAAGATTTTCCTGGATGTGGATAGATTTACGAGCCCTAAACTGCTACATACAAACCTTTCTCGGTGAGGGCACAGGCCTGTAGTCCAG
Source organism: Elysia marginata (assembly GCA_019649035.1). Taxonomy (NCBI): domain Eukaryota; kingdom Metazoa; phylum Mollusca; class Gastropoda; family Plakobranchidae; genus Elysia; species Elysia marginata. Next base: position 60,389 of record BMAT01001010.1, on the reverse strand, counting down.
TGAGGATGTTGATGATGACAAGGTGAGACCAATTGGAGGACCGCTATCTGGTGAATCAAGTGATGGGGTCTGGAACGACGGCATGGACTGCACTTTAGGAGGGGGCGGTCTGGGTGGTGGGGATCTCCTTTTGTTGGTTCTCTCCTAGAATGGAGTAAAAAAGCAAGATTTCCAAAGAGCTAATAATATTCAAATAAGTTTTCAAATTGAATTCTTACATGTTAATAAATCCCAGCCACCCTGTATTTCAACATGTCACTAACTTGGCATGTTTCAAAACCTGAGCAGGTAAAAATAAAAGGGCTACAGGTTTCAGTTAAGGCTATGATGCTTTGTAAATTATCAAGAGAAATTAAGTATACATAAACTGGGGAGTCCATCCACCCCCTCCCCCCTCCAACACACACACACACACACACACAAAAGAAATAATTTAAGCAAAAGTTGAGTTGTGTTTTATCTCCATTTAGTATATACATACCCAGAACTGTTTCGGCGATGGCTCATCATCTTCAGCAAACAGAGTGTCATAATGTGAGATAAAGAGCTGCATGACTTCTTTGCTAGAGTCCATGTCTCTAAGACCACCCATCTCTGATGTCAATTCATACCTAGTAACGAAACAAGTAATCGAAAATAAACATCAAAACCATAGTTATCTCAATTTCACAAAAGAAAAAAATATCATTGAGCCCTTTGTAATTTTGTAAAATGCAAAATAAAAGCAAAATAACACAAAAGAAATAAAAAAAACAATGCAGCATAAATTAATTAAAAAAAAACAACATCCCCCCTTCCCCACATATTTTCAATTATTTCTAAACACGTTTTACATGCACAGAAAGTTTTACTTTTAACCTCTATAATTTAGCCGTAGAACTAAGCCAGCTATGTTCTTATCACAGCCATTGCTACCACAAATAGAGCAAAAGCTATTCATCAAGCTGAAATCAATACTCTGTCTATATTTGAACTGACAAAAACTTGCAATAGAACTAGTGCTCTAATGTTACACTCACACAAACAAATAAATTTTCTATCAACAAAATTCAATCAGAGTGTCACAATAAAGCAGTGATTGACTTTGGCGGAGTTTCAAGTAACTAGGTGAAAAAACCCACTATTGGCTGAGAGAGAGAGAGAGAAAAGTTATTATACTCTGGGGAATGGCCAGATTGATACTGGTTTTGGTCTCAATCAGGTGAGGAACAACATGCCAGCATTGCTTGAATCAGCATTATTGATCAAACAGAACACAGATAAAGCACTTTTCCCCAGACCAAATCTGATCAATAAATGATGTGTGAGTGATTACTTAACAAAAGAGCCCCAAAATACCAATGCCTGATTTACATACAAGCCTCTGCTTTGTTTCATGATAGGCTTGAAAAACTAAAGTTGGATTTTTTTTCCCAATGAATTTGCTTCAAGTTCAGGCAGGTTTGAGTAAAAACTATTCACTGCTGCGGAAAGAGCACATAAAAAATATAACAGTTTGAAGCAGTGAGAAATTATATGACCACTCTTCACACTGAACCATTCAATTTAAAATTAAAATGAGATATATAAATGCCTTCCACAGACTATCACACCCAAAAAGTATCAAGAGTAATATTAATAATTTTTTATCAAAGGTGGCTTACAAAAATGATAATTTGCAAAGACAATGACAAAGCAAGATAAAAGAAATACAAAATAAAAAATAAATATCAAGACATAGATATTCCTAGGTAATACATAGAAACAAAAAGAAAAGAAAAATATTCAAGACTTACCTAAAGACATTTGGCCCAAACAGAATGGCTAATGAATAAGCAGTCATTTTGTTTTCTGCTTCATTTTCAGCAACAACAACCAGAAGAGAGGAAATGTACTTTAGGACATTGTAGCTTTCTTCTGGCAATAACTCCAAGGCTCTCTTAAGTTCTTCCAATATGACTGTTTTATCTGCGTAACCTGAATGAAATTACATTGAAAATGTTGAAGCCAAATAAAAAAACAGGTAGAAAAGTTTAAAAACTAGCTACTGCTGAGCACAAAAACAAATAACAACCAAACAAGTTAAACAAAATAGTAGAAACTGTTGAACAAGACAAATAAGCATTAATATTTGGCTCAAAAGTCATTGATGCAAATGCAAACCAACCCTAAGTTTGATTCACATCATATCAAAGGTTCCTAACTTTGCAGCAACAACAGGAGAGACTGCATGCCTTGCGGTAAGTCCTAATGCACTGGATGTCAGACATTTTGATTTAGGAAATTAGAATTTAAGTCCATAGCTCTTTTTCCTTAGAGCTAGAACGTCGTCAACAACACATTATTTGAAACAATACATCTGAATACGAAAAGTAACGTCTAGCTCATGATCACTGGTGGCAAAATATGTTGAATCCAACCAATAACAGTACCTTGCACAATGTTGAAGAAACGCTGCGTTAGTTTCTCTGGCACCAGTGTATCTGGTAAATCCCTGAGGAAGACACGGAGAAGCCCCGCCGTGGCAGCGACATCATTTTCTCCCTCCAAATCAACATCACCGGTCAGCTCAAACTGTAGTCGCAAGCGCTCGACAACCCGTACACTGCCACTCACACGAAACAGACCCATGTTGTCCAAACCTTTAAGATATGCAAATTACCAAGGAGTTAGGGGAGAGATGTAATGTTGGGACTTTTTAACAAACTACTTTTTTATTTGCACCAAACTGATGCATCTTGCACACTGCAAGACTAAGACAGTTTTGATTTTTAGTTCCTGAACAACTTTAACATTGATTCCCTTGTGAGTTATGAAGTTACAAAATTCATACAAATTTTAGAATGACGCATATTCAGCTTATAAAAACTTAAAAAAAGCAAAAATCATAGACAATATTCATTATTAATGAATTTTATGAGATTTTGACCGACAAAATAAGAAGAAAGACGTTGATAACAAGCAGTAATACCATTTCAAAGTTTTTAATCTGAGTGAAGGGTAGAAGGACATGAGAGCAAACACTGACCATGCTTGTAGATAAACTCGCAGATCCTACGGACCACAAATGGCACTCTGGGCCCCGCTTGTATCTCAGTCAGAGGCAGCCTAGCCACCAATTGATCCAGAGAGACCCCAAAGGTCCTGGCACCCTTTCTGGTACAGGCCGTATCACCTGCCCCTTCCGTAGCTGCATGCTCCAGCTTCTTGCGGCGGGCCCTGGGACTGATGAGGTTTTTAATGCGCTCCATGCCTGATCCAAGATCTTGCTAGTGCTGCTCTTTGTAATCTACACCACCAACCGACTGTAGCTTTGTGCTCCTGATACACTAGATTTTGACTCCTTGACTCGTGTAGAGTCAAGCCCAGGGCTCCCCTAACCCTCTTCCCTCCCCCTTGGGGAATGGTCGCCTAAGCACGGCGTGGTGGTTGTTGGGATTGGTAGTGGTACCACTACCTATCTTTGTGCAATAATATTAGAGTTGATTAAGCAAACAAACTTGTATAAAAAAATTAAGGCAGATCGGTGTGCATCTCGTCTTGTCAACCTGAAATAGACAAAGGAAAAAAGGTTTTAACAATCATATTATGATAACTACAGATTCAGATTTATAAATGAACGATGATTATATTAATAAGGAAGAGCAAAGAATGGTGCTCTGTTTAAGTTATATGTTACTATTATTCAAATACAACTATTATTTTCACTTATACATAAAGACAAAAAAAAAAAACGATTAATCACTTGATAATAATGAGAACGTTTTCCGTTAAAAACCGAATCTGTGACACATTGAAATGCTTTTTGCTTTAAGATTATAACTCTGTTTCACCTTTTGTTTTCACAGCATTTGAGAACAATTTGATTTTTAGAACTTGCATAAATTGTAGTGAAAAAACCAACAACACATTTCGTTTTGTGGGTTACAATAAATAACGCTGTTGCCAGGAGTTCGTGTTTGTATAAAAGACGAGAAAAATAACCAACTTCTGAACAGTTTGTAGATCGACAACTCTCTACCTTTCAGACCTTTATACCCATCTCCATGCACCGAGGCACATACTGAAGTAGTGATGGTGCTTACGACATCAACTCCAGTACTAAACATACCACCAAACTAATCAAAAGAAAACAACACACAGGAAATATATATGTGCACTGCACATCATAAACGAGCTGTACCATAAAGAAGTTCATGACCTCGTCGGGACCCCAACATGCCACAGGCAGACGCAAGCTGCACTGGATAGATGCAAGCTTAACAATGAAAGCGCACGATAATATATTGGTAATAGTCATGTAACTGCTCGGCATGTTCTGTGATGGCCTTTGTTACTTTTAGAGATGAAACAACTCATGGCCATGCATTTTATGACTATGACTGTTCCCAGAGATCGACATTAGACATGGACGTTTACGTCCACGATTCTGTTAACAAACTGCTGGCGGAGTAGAGAGGCTAAGACCGCGAACATACTGCACCCGGTCCGGATCCAGTCCCACGACGGGAAAAATAGAGCAACTGGAATACAGTGGAAAAAACCACCGTCTGATTACCCACACACACAGTATCACAGCTGCTCTATTTTTTCCCGTTGCTGGGCTGAATGCGGACCAGGCGCAGTATATTCGCGGCCTAAGGGGCTTGACATCGTCTCCATATATAGAGCATAAGAGAATGTTTAACTTCTATAAACTTTTTTTTTCCAGCACTATGGTATGACTAGAGGCCATAAACGAAAACATTAACCCCCTTTCTATCTATGGAGAAAGGAATCACTTACTAACTCGGAGCTAGGTAACTTCCGTTAGTAGAAAAACTAATTGCGGTTCAACGTAAGAAAATTTGTCATGTTCCAATAACACTTAAAACTACTATAAGTAGGAAATACCCATATGCAAAAAGAAAAAAAAACCAAAACAACAACAACAAAAAAAAACAAACAAAAAAAAAACAAAAAGAAAACAACAACAACAACAATATACAAAAAAAAAAAGAACGGAAACACGGATATTAAGCGCGATTATATCTCAATGATCTAAGTCACAAGTCATTAAATTTAGATCATTTTGCACCTCATGTGGGGGGCGAATCATCTCCAGCTATAGCTAAATTGCTTTCATTCCAAGTTCTCTTGGGGGGTTTATTTTCCTAAAAATTATGATTCGACATGATAACACGGCGAGTATAGAAGACCATCACATTTATTAACAGATTAGACAGCACAGAGCAGAAAAATTAACCCCCCCCCAATCACGACCAGCAACGTGAGTGTCAAACTTGCGATTCACATTGACTGTTATTAACTTGTTACGCCGGGAGATTATGCCGGTTATTCCAGTCTAATTACATAATAATTTAAAAAAAAACCAAATTTACGTAAAACAATACACTTGAACTGTCATTCGACCATACATCGCGAAGGGTGGACTTTAATTAATGCACTCTTCAACCAGAGCCTTTTTGTAAGAAATCAAAATAAGTACGATGTAATAGTTTCTACTTTAGGTCGGCTATTTTAAAAAAATCGTAAGAGGAGAACGGGTGTTGATTTTTTGGGGGGGCTGGGGGTTGCCTTTTGCATCCTGAAAAAAAAACCACCTAAAAAAGAAACAAAAGTGTGATTTGCAGAATATACCGTAGTACAAAGTGGTAAGCAACACGTTCAAGTAATAGAAAAGGTAGCAACATTAGTCCGGTTAGTACTAGGGTCCCATTTGACAAATCCGGGATGAACAATAGACACACCTTAACGATCATTAAAGTAAAATCCTCATAAAATTCTCCACAGGAGGTAAGTAAGTCACTGTGAAGCCGCTAGTCCATAGATCGACGTAGAGCAGTACTGCTTTGGAAAAGAATATAATACATTTCCTGGTCTCACTGTGGGCTATTGTTTATAACTCAGCTGTATGCAGTAAAAGATGTTGCCGGTATGTACGAACGACGTTTTTTTTTTTAATTGCTGCACCTCTAGTGGCTCAGAAGGTATATTATTATTAGTTAGTGCCTCTCTCAGGGTAACTATGTAACGCGCTTTCGTCATTTCAGCAGACTACGCATTTTACTTAAAAGCTCACTGAATTAAAAAAAAAAGATTACGACGTTAAACGAATCAGAATCGAAATCCACTACTGACATAGTAATGCCATCACCTACTAGAAGTTACCAATATTTACATCAGGGAAAATGACAGAGATAAATCTAATAGTCGCAGTGTAAAGTCCAGTGCAATCCGAAGAGGGCAATAAAATTAGGGTAGTCCCGTTTTTACACCATGATTAAAGGAGTAACAGCTCGAAAAACATACTATCACAGTTACAGGTAAAAATATCTGGAAAAAAACAACCAAAGAACCCAGTGGAATAAGCACTTTCCATGCAAGCGAGTTCCGCAAACCTGATTGCCAACCAATAGTGATCATCATACACATACAAGGTGCTACGTGTAGTTAGCAGTTCCGAGTGGGTCAAGAAAAAAAGAGAGGAATGTTTCTACATAAATTACATTAGTTATACACGAATTTCACAAGAAAGGAAAGGGGGAGGGGGTGGAGAGAGAGAGAGACAGACAGAGAGAGAGAGACAGAGACAGAGAGAGAGAGAGACAGACAGAGAGAGAGAGAGAGAGAGAGAGAGAGAGAGAGAGAGAGAGAGAGAGAGAGAGAGATGCAACACAAACAATAAAAGTAAGCAGGCGAATAAATACATGTACATTAATGGATGCGAAGCAACAAAATGAGTAAAGAAAGATGAGCAAAGAAATTAAAAAAGATAATGCACTCAATTTTGCAGTTAAATAAGGTAGCAACATTTGACCTCAGTTTAAGAGTTTATCTTTTTATCTTCAGCTTTTCTGCTCAAATATTTTGATAAATTGACGTGGGCCGGAAACTTTATTGAAATGTTGACCTGGGAACTTTGTTGAAATGAAAATCTCGTCAAAATAAAGAAACAATTGCTTGCAAACCAAAGCCTTGGTAACGGAATAATACTAAACTTAAATACTTATAGGCCAATAATAATATTAAAGATACCTGGTTCACAGTCCCCTCCATAAACATCACCTTTTACCACTATCGGAACTACTGCTATAAGCCACACCACCACCTAAATGACGTACAACTATTACTGTTGCTATTATTGCTGCTGCTGCTGCTGCTGCTGCTACTGCTGCTACTACTACTACTNNNACTACTACTACTACCACCATCACTACCACTGTATCACCACAACTATACGAATCACACGGTTAGAAATTCTTTAAAAAGCGACGAGTTCCATGAAGATCTAGAATACACGATCTAAAAGTTAGTTATTACAGTGAATATTTTGAAGTTAGTTCGTTACAAAAACACACACCGTTACTAAAACAGGTCCTAAAAATACGGTCACATCAGCGCAAGCATAACCTCACCTTTTTCACATAGATTCGCGATATAATGTGAATAATATTATGTACTGCATGTATACGAATTTCTCGCACAGTTTCTAGACTGAACTGTGGTTTCCTGCTGTTCCTGTTAAGCAAGTGTGACAAGCAAAATGTGCCCACCTCAATAATGATTCTAGAATTCTAGGCCTGGTGTCTTTCTCTATCAGCTGCAATGTAATCACTTTTAACCCCAGTGTAAATGCATTCCTCAACCAAGGAACAATGACGAGTATCGTGGCTTTTGACAATCGCAAGACAGAAGTGGCGTGGGCTCTCGACATGTGGCGTCGCGTTAGATTTCTCTCTTTACATACTATAAAGAATGCGTATCCGTGATGAGAATCAGAACCTGCCTTGCATCTCGCAGCCCATCTATGAAATCGACTGGTATACAAATAAGGAAAAAGAGATAGTGTAAAACGATAAGAAAAAAAAACACAAAGGGCAACTGGATAAGAAAACAGTAGACACTCGACTGCTTTTGACCGATATAACTCGCAGTGTTTTTTTTTTTTCCTTTTATGAACTCCGCTGGTAAGTTCGCGCAATCGAGATATCTAGGTCAAGTTACTCGATAGAAAAAAATTAAGGAAAAAGGGCGAAGGGAGTGTTGCTTGAAGAGGCAATAGAAATTAGGGCAATATCTTATACCCGCGCTGACTGGCCTAAACACTCGTGTGATGCCAAGCAAAAGGCCTTCACTCTTATCTGATTATTGCATGGCTGTATAACACTTTGTATACAACACACCAATATCTCCTACTTAAGAAAAATTGTCCAGGATTAGACAGTGTCATCACACTGTTTGGTTATAATCAGATATTCTTAGAGTATGATTGCAGTGGTTTTGCAATCTTGCCGAACAACAAGGGACAGCCAAGAGTTAGGTAAGTATTGACAAACATGAAAATGATGATGAAAACAATTGCGGCAATAACGTTTTCGACCAATTTTATATAGAAACAAAACAACCTACATACTTTTTTTTACTGGAGAGAAAGAAAACTAGGGAAGAATGCCTAAAGAGGAAAAAAAATAATACCACTGACAAAAATAGCACCGTCATAACAACAAAAACAAAGACAATAACCATAACGATGGGCGTGTTGCTGCTGCTGATAAAAACAATTACAGTAAGGTTAAGTGGACCACCTTCACCCAATTTACAACACAAGACAAGAGTAACACTTTACACAATTTCGTTCCGGTCACAGATGACATCGACAGAAAAAGAAAAAAAAATACCGTAACGGATGACGTACATTTAACAGGTTACTTCCTGCAGACAGCATTCCGTCTGCGGATGGATAGTTTCCGTTTACAAGAAACCAAGAAAAAAGTACATTAATATCCGGCTTTCTTTTCCCCGTGCTTTCTATTCTTCTTGTGACCTGGTTTGATTAGATAATTAGATAACTTCTTTTGTTAGTCCATTCAGTACGATAAGACATACAGACAAATAAATAACATCATATTCTTTTATGTTTTTGGGGTTAGACACTAATTTTAGGTTTTAAAAAGTAGGCATGCTGAGAGAAATGAACAGAGCATTATTAAACCCTCTCCGCTCCGGCGAGTCGTGAGGGAGCACTTCCCCATACCCAGTCCATAGCTCAGTCTCGTGCTATGGTGACTTTATTAGTCTTTAATCGCTTTTCTACTCTAATGCACCGCTCACATAAAGCCAAAAAGGAAGAGTTATAACGAGAGGAGGGAATCAAAGATAGCAATAGATGGAGATTAGAGGAGTGGGGGTGTAAATAATGATGTTTTATAAATAGATGAACAGATATATAACCATTAAAAATCCATGCTTACAGCACAAGGACAACAAAACTGGCCCCAACACCAAAAGTAGCCCCTGGAGG
>BMAT01001010.1:38559-48779 GCA_019649035.1 Elysia marginata | reverse complement strand
CCCTCCCTCGCCCGGTCCACTCATAAAGAGAAAAAAACAAACGAGAAAAAAAAAACGCAAAACAAAACAAAAACCATGGCTAGCAACATACTGAAAACGACGCGAAAGGCAGCTAATTGGATAGAACTCGGCCAGCGAACATACATCTACCTGGCTCTCCCTCCAGACAATTTGTATTGAAATAACAATGTATGAAAACCAAGCAAGTTTATTGACCTTCAGTAAATAGGTTAAAGGCATGTCAGATAAGAAGAGTGTGCTATGTTGATAGATGAAGCACTTGTTAATGGGCAATATTCGGCCTCGTAAAGAAAAAGGAAGACCACACAATACGAACTGGTTGATGGCTGGCATCTTTTGAGGCTGGCTAAAGGACCGGAAGTTTTCATTTTCGATCGGGATTTTTTATGCTGGGCTTTAACAAGAAAGCTACGTAGATTTTGCAAAGAGAAATGTGCTGCATAAAGGACGAGAAAAACAATATCATTATATGAAACAGCGTGTGATAACAGTTATAATATACTCATGAACGGTAAAAAAAAAATCGGAAGATGTTCGTGTTTCTGAGGAAGAAAAGTAAGAGAAAGAGAGGGGGGAGCGAGACAGAGACGGAGACAAAAATTATAATTATGATGAACCTCCGCATTTCAATGCCTTTTCGTTTTGTTTTTTTTTTCATCCTGGCTTTCGTAAAACTTAAAATCTTAGACAGCATTCAATGCGCCATGTATGAAGATTTTATTGTTATTATTATTATTATTATTATTATTATTATTATTATTAATATCATTATTATAAAAGCTCCGCAGTCATTGTCACAATGCACGTATTTATTCAGAAACAGATCTTGTTGGACTGTGTCAGATTTAAGTTTTCATTATTGGTATTGGCAACGTTTGTACGCAGAGTCGTTTATTTTTAGGTAGACGAAGCCTAATGTTCCCACTCAGTTAAATCACGGCTTGAGACAGTATTTTGACATATTGAGGTGCTGAAGACGAAACAAAACAAACACGAAAAAAAAAAAACATTAACTAAAATGCTAAAACTAACTCACACAATGAGCTACCTTTGCAGCTGCTTTGTAAACCTTGCTGCAAGCCGATAACCAATCTCCAAATGTTTTTTTTAAACAAGAATATAAAACATCGAGATGGCATGTAGATCTATACACTGTCCTACTTTTGAGTTTCTTAACCCCTAAAAACACTACTATGCTAATTCTTTACGTAAAGTCTCATCTCAGTGCGTATATATGACAAGAAAAACCCACCGAAAGTTTAAGACTGTTCTTACCCATGCAGCTGTTGGCCTACAATATATATGGGCATGTAATAAAATAAATCTCAGAATCATTGCTATCGTCTAAGTCTACAAAAAAAAAAAAAAAAAACACAAAACAAACGCTGAACTTGCTACATTTCAAAGACGAAAGTTTTTCGGTAAATGTATCATTCTTAGCATGGAGAAAAAACACATTGATATCACTTCAAGGCTGGCTTAACACAGACCTCTGTCACTGTGATTCACAGAGGGCCTTCGAGCTGCCGATCACAACTTCACCCCCCCCCCCCACCCAAACCCCAACCCCTAACTAAACGAACACGCAAAGATTCTATTCAGACGGATTGAGTAAACTTATCGATTATCAACATTATTCGTAACTCAAAACTTGAAACATTGACTGAGACAGAGCGACATTTGCCAACCAAGGTTAGCAGGACATACAAATGTAATATTTTTAGCAGTTACATCACATCCTAGACTGGACGGAACAAACAGACATTGTTGTTCTGAATGCTTTGGCCTCCGCGGGGTGTCATGACCGAGCAAACTACCTCACCGCGTTGTTTCGCCCTTTGCCAGGAGATTGATGGTGACTCAGAGCCATGAGAAAATGATTATTTATTTTTTTTAAAACTGGCCGAGCTGCACTTATAATAAACAGATGCATGAAAGGCACAGCGGAAAGGAGAAAAAACTAACAGTCGATAAAAGAGCGGACGGAGGATACAGACGGGCACTTACTAGGAGGTTGATCGATCCAATGTAGATAATGATATAGATGCTTACTCTCAAAAACTGGAAAGGACAAAATTTCAATCAATCGGAGCAACTTATTTTCGCAGCGCCGCATTAATTTAATAAATAACATTTGGTTGTAATTGAATCCTGGATCCTAAAACATATAAAAAGTTTATGATAAGAATCTTTGAGATAAGGTTAGAAGAGAGCAAAAGCTTAACCATCCTATGAAATCAATTTTAAAAAATTACACTTCTTTGGGCAAACACAGAACACAGCAGAAAAATGAAACAGCTACATCGTTTTGAGGGTTGATCAGACTACCTAGACAACACTTAAAGAAGACAACGACAAAAAAAAAAAAAAGGAAAGAGAATAAATGAGAACAAGCGCCTGTGACAAAACAGATGTTCGGATGTGCGCGCAGCTATGAGCTGTTTTCACTGACATTACCTTCAGAGAGAGAAAACCTGCAAAAAAAGTTCCATAGGCTCTAATTAAGCTACTTTTTATGAATAGGAAGAAAACAAAATGCTACAATTAACAGATATAAAGTGAGAATTATAAAGAAAAGAGATAACAGACTAGGAATAGCATTGCAGAGTCAAAGCTATTGCCTGTAGCATTGTGCACGCATTTGATTCCAAGGACCTGAATAGCTGTTACGGTTGACTTTTACTCCCTTAACTTGACTACAACAGTACATGTACAGGCATATCCTTCATGGATTTCATGTCAATTAAAAGGCATGAGAACAGAAGTAATATGCCACAGAAAACTTATCAACTTAGGAAATGTTGTTAATCACCTAGGGATCATTTATAAAAAAGAGTTGTAACAACAATACATCCTGGCAACTGCTCGTTAACACAACTTATTTTACTAAGTACAGAATTTACAAGATGCATTTCGCAGCCTTTGAAAAAAAAATCAACGGTGATTACGTAATTAAATTAAAAAAAAAATGGAAGAATGCACATGTTAAAAGTGGAAAAAAAGATTGCAAGTTAAGAAGAACCATTAGGCATGTGAAAGGGAACGCTTACCAAAGCAGGACAACTACAAGGGCCTTGTCTGCAGCTTTGAGAGCTGCTTAAACTTAAAGACTTTGGTTTGTGAATTTAAATCGGTTACTTAAGTTGCACGATACACTTGAGGTATAACCATTTTTGTCCAGTTCAGTTCTAAAATCTTTTAAAAGACGCTTAGTGTTCATACGGATTATGGCATGTAACGTACGTAGGCGGTAATTTATGCTTCCCCCACATACTGCATTGCATTTTGCGATCAGCCTTCAGTTCAGTACATTGCGAAATTATGAGGGCTTTTTTTCATCAAGCACAGCAAACCAGAGCCAAATGTTGTTCAAATAACTCTGATGAGTTCGGATCTTTATTGGCCTATTCACAAAAGCTATTATTTGTGTGGATCTATGTCTTCTCGCAGCTTCGATGAATCTTAGCTAGATGTCACAAACATATTAAGCCTACTAGCTCAATAGGGCTGAGGTATGTCTTGTGGAACACGTCATCAAAATGTCAACAAGTAATGCATTTTGACCCCAATTGGACGGTTCAGATGATTAAAAAAAAAAAAAAAAAGAACAACCCCAACAAAATGAATAACTTCGATACTGAAGTGAAAGAATTGCCGATATTTACATATATAATATAATTCTTCGTTAAAAGTCAACGTTATGTTCGTGGCTTTTTCTTAACATTTGAAGAGTTTACGACACGGCATGCAAAAGAGAGAGTGTTAGAAAAACTATCGTTGATTATTTTAATTCATTTCTGATAACTGAGCGTCATCTTACTAAGTCAAAGAGGTCATCAAATGAATGAATGTCCATAAACGCTTGTCTTTATTTCTATTAGGCAGCATCGTAGAACGGCCTGGAAATGAGGGTAACGTGAGAGAGCGAAAAACTGTTGCTCGAGCTAAAAGTTAATGAAAAAACGGTTAACAGATTCTTTTAAGGGCGACAATAAATATAGAGGTATCAGCATAAACAAGCAGATCTGAAACAGGCCAACCAAATGCGTGGTTCCTGGTGATTTCAATATGTTTTGATGTCGTTATTAAGGAAGCCTAGACTTGAATATTTAAAAAATGGACCTAGATTGCTTTCCTCATAATGATACTGATGCTTACAGTTCAGAAAGCGACAGCTCTGGTACAATCACTACTGTTCAACAAAACTACACTATCATTTGGTCCTTATGTTATTGCTTTACGCCCGCAACATGTTCTGGCATGGTTCTAAGAAAGTGGCGATTATAGATCTACCTCTTCTGGCCACTTGCCCTTTGGTTAGGGCCCCGCCTGTTTACAACACTTCAAGAGTTCTCAACTAGACCTGTTGCTTCTAAGGGTGTATGGTCAGACCTCTCGACCTTGCCGATCGAACCACATTGATCTTTGATCTCGGTTACCATAAAGCAAGAGGGCAGGCAGTACAGTATAGTGCAGTGCAGTTCCTTAGAAGTGATTTAAGGGGGATATTATATTTACGTGATCGCTATAGAATTCATAAGCTTTGGCAACTGCACATCATGTAAGTATATATACATAGTGTGATCATACAATTCAATTCCAATACTTAAATCTGTGCGGCTTAACATTAAATGCTATTCGATTCCAATACTTAAATCTGTGCAACTTAACACTTTATGGATAATTTAATGATGCTCTTTTAAAGAAGAGCGATAACAAGGGTGTAATTTCGTTAAAAAAATGAGTGTCTTGTACGGAAAACAACACCTTAATATACCTGGCGGCAATAGGGCGGGTGAACTATAAAACTTAAGTTTAATCTTTGGGAATTCCCATATTTCCATTGATTCCAGTCCTTATCAACCACAGGCAAGCATTACAAATTCAAGAGAGAGGCTCATAATACACATGGCATAATTAACTGTGAAAAGGCAAGGATTGATAACACATTCTACTTTAGGAGAAAAGACAAGGCTGGATCCGGGTCCACGCAGACATGCGAAATTATGCCCTTAAAGTCGCTAATATCTTCTTGGAGGATGCACGCAACATTAGACAACTGGCTTTACACTTACTAGCATATTCTAGTTCTGATGTAATAAATTAAGGGCATAATTTTTAGCGAGGTGCGTTTGCATTTATATTCATGCTATTTTTCAATTTATAAAAGGAACCAATTATCGCTCTTTCTCACAACAATCGATCTATTTCATTGGATGTCTCATTGGTAATGGTGCGGAGACTGGCTGTCAAGTTTAACACTACGATGGGCTGGTTTATGAGCTTGACATTGTTTACACAATCAGACGCTGAAAGGGAAAATGCATTTATCACCACGCACATGGTTTCTTCCCAAATCGGAGTAGTATATAGAACCATAAAATCAAGATAAGTTTTGAATAATTAAAAAAATTTACCTAAACTCAGTAGAAATGAAAGGGGAGACAAGGGAAACCCAAAACCACACAAACAGAAATTAAAATAGAAAAGATAGCGATAACACTTACTAAGAAGGTTCTGTCCTTGGAGTTATAACCCAAACAATTGACCTATCAGCCTCAACAGAGATCGATATCTCATTATCAGTCTTCCGACCATCTCAAATGAAAAATGTGGCGTATCTGAAGAAACTCATAAACCAGAAATACGGGCTTTTTACAGAAATAACCACAAGATATGTGGTTTGAAAACCGGACGTTATGCTGTGAGTGAGGGGCAGTCCTTACGCTTTTATGGCCGATCAGATCAAGGAAAGGAAACTGAGACTAGAAACAGGCATGGGCTGCCAGTTGGCAGAGGGTTACAACAACAAACACGAGGGACTACATAAATAGCACATTTATAAAGAGGAGCGGATGTCAGCAGAGCCCAAAAGCGTGCTTGCGACACACACACACTTTCTCTCTGTGCCTCCCTTTCCCCTTTCTTTTTGAGATCACCTCCCTCTCTGCCTCCCAAACTCACATGTCCTTACTCTTAGTCTTTACACCCATCCAATTAAAAAAAAAAGACACAAGAAAAATCTTTTGTTTAAGACAAAAAGTAAAAACAACAAAAACTGTATCGTACAAGAAGTACCACGAAGAAATGAAAAAAAAAATCTCTCATTCCTGAATCCTTGTTAAGGATGTTCATTTTGGAAAATGACAGCCAAAGAAAGAAAGAAAACATAACGCACTAGCAGGGAAGCTGCAAAAACGTTTTGTTATGAAATATAAACGTTTCTTTCAAAATTATTTTTTTTTTTGGCCTGAATCCTGGTGTCAAACCATTACCTGATGAGTATTCCAACATAGCTCTTAAAAGAAAACAACGCAAGAAAAACAGGTCGACTATGTTATAACATCCCTGAAGCTTCGAACAGTTTTTTTTAAAAACTGACCCGGTAAGTTAATATTGGGAAAAGAAAATCAAGCATAAAATGAGAGGAATGGTATGGTATGTGTCCCATTTTACCAACAGAACATTTTCTTTTTTTTTCTGGCCAAATTCCAAAAAATCCGGAATGCAGTTTAGCTATTTTTACACAAAACCCCCTTAAGGCAATTCAGCTATTTTTGCAGAAAGTCTTAAAGGATTGAACACAAATGAAACTTAAACTTAGAATCAACAAGCACTTTTGCCCAATACAAACGAGGCTAATGCATGAACACAAACTGAATCAACGAGCACTATGGCCTGGAACTTAGACCACCGTGCTCAAACGCGGCCTAGCTTGGAACCCATGATGGAGCTGGAAATAAAAGCATTAACAGTTTAAAATGTAGGCTATTCGGACACGGTGAGGATGGAAAGATAATAGACAGACAGAAAGACAGCGGTAGTCTTTGAGAATGAGGGAAGGGTTAGGGTAAAGAGGACAACAAACCTGCAGAAACGTTAAGAATTAAGAGAAAGAAGTTCGTAAAATCACATGAAACAAAGCCAAAGTTATGGCTTTAAAGGGTAGAAAATTCACTTGTTGAAAGTTGGTACAACCAGTAATCAGAAAACGAAACAATAAAAACAACTGAAGTAGGTCAAAATAAGAAAATTGTGTGTGAGGAGAGAGAAAGAGAGAGAGAGAGAGAGAGAAAGAGAGAGAGAGAGAGAGAGAGAGAGAGAGAAAGGGGGGCGATAGGGTTTAAAGAAAGGAGGAGAGAAGTAGAGAATGAACAGGAGGGGAAGACAAGCAGATGTGGTACTATAGTAAAGTAGCCGAAACGTAACCTTGAGGTTCGGATAAACATGTTGCTATGATGTTTACTGTTTGGACCAACAGCTGTCTTTTAAGCGGTCAGGCTGACTTTTAACATTTTCTTCTACTACTCATCTTTCAAACGACGGCGCTTATTGGTTATCCTCGATTCCATGCCGCTCTACTGGTAAAACACGACAACGATTCGGCCAACGTTTACTGTTGCTGAGAGAGAGAGAGAGAGAGAGAGAGAGAGAGAGAGAGAGAGAAAGAGAGAGGCGCTAGGGCTTACAGAGATGAGGGAGAGAAGTAGAGAATGAGGAGCAGGAGAAGACAAGTAAATTTGGTACTATAGTAAAGTAGACAAAATGTTACTTGTTGCTGTGTGTGTGTATATGAGAGAGAGAGAGAGAGAGGGGGAGGGAGAGAGCGAAAGAGAGAGAGAGATGATAATGTCGAGGAAGAAGACGAGTATCTTTTGGTGTTAACACAGCGTTAGGTTATCGTCTATGTAATTTAAAGAAAATGCATGTAAAGATCGCGTCTGACCTATAACTAAGCCTCTTATCTTTCTACCTTAATGTAAAAAGATAAGGCTGCTAAGCTATGACCCTGAATGTATTTACCAACACTTGCTATTCCGCTCAACTAGGTAGCCAGCACTGCTAACAGTTAACTGTTAAGCCAAATTAACACAAAATTATCTGATATTACTCCGCTGAGGCAAATTGATGGAACAGTACACATTAGGCGTAAACTTTGGAAAAAGTGAAAAAAAAGAGAAATGATTTTTTCTGCAAGTACGCGTACATCCGTAAACAAAGTTATACATAACGTTTTTTTTCTCTACTTATCAATGCATCGCCAATTCAACACTTCGTTTGGCGGCATAGAGACGAAAAAAAAAACAAACGAACTCGGCCGATCACGGCATAGCGGTCGAAATCTTCTACCCGTGAAGAGTGACAGGAATTACCCTTTCATAAAACAAGAACTGGCAATAAATGATCAAGATAATAATAAACGATGATTAGATATATTAAATCTCTGCTAGTTCCCATGGTAATTATGTCAGGCATGAGCTATTTGATTTGAAACTAGATAATTATAACTCATAGCAGCTAAATACGGCGCTCACAAGGCGATTGGAACAAAATTTCTCACTTCATAATTTCATGGCGACCGAGAATAAGGCCACTTCCTTAATCGTGACAACATCGTTATTGCCGTATAACTAGGTATTTACAAGATGACATGTAATCTGGGAGGATCGAAAGCTCCTACAAAGTTACCCTACTGGGCACTAAGATGTTAAGGTCATCACTCACCAGGCTCATCTCAGACACGATGACACTGACGGTGAGCTAAACGATACATACATTTTGTCAAGTAAGAGAATATACCATAGTATTGAAATCAAAACATCGCCTTAGTCTTCAAAAACGCGAAATTGTACTTTATGAAATGTTTTAGGATCTTATAATAAAAAAAAATTGCCAGTACAGGTGAGTGGTTGCGAAATTAGAAAGACTCATGCGCCTCACTCTTAAGTTAAAGGGGAAAAGAAAAAAAAAGGGAGAAGATACCTATAAAATGTTATTGAGCCTTGCAGTATTTGTTATCCTATATGGATCGAACTGTTGTTTTCTGCTGTATCATTTTAACAAATGGCATTTATCGAATAGATCATGAGCTTTTTTTCCATAGACGACTGAAAGGTATGAACAAAATTAACATCATTTGTGTTAAGGGTAAAAAGATAGAAAACTCAAAACAGTCTGTGTGCGTAGGTTCTGATTTAACAAGTAGTGCCGTATGGCTACATCTCTATTTTTAAATTGTCGATCCAACTAAAAGAACTGTGCTTCATTAACTTAAAAAAAAACATTGTCAAAATGTTTTCATACTGCACAATAAATTTCATTTTAGAACATTATTACAACCCCAGACACTCTTCATGTGGTGTTTTCTAGCCTGTCCAGAAAAGACGATTATTAAAAAAAAATAAAACAAGTACGTTGATGATTATGTTGCAGATATAAATCGAGACAGAAACTAAGCGCAGCCAAAGCCCTGTGTGTACCACTGACAGAAAGATCCGTTTATTTATATAAAAAAAGCTTTACTCCGTTTGAATTCACCAGCATAGATAAAGGTAACGAAGGGTCAGCTTTCAATGTGAAATGCGCTACTTTGTCTCTGCTGTTGGCAGAAGATCGGTCTTTGGATTTAATATAAATGAAAATTTTGTTTCGACTAGCACAAGAACACACGTCGTTGCAATAAACTACGCAGAGAATCTAATGAAAAACTCGTGTCTTAGAGCAGTTTCAGTGCCAGTTGCCATCTTGTACATACTAATCTATATCAACAAGGAGCTTTCAAAGGCAATGCTGACACTTGATGCAGAGACTTCCTTTAAACTTTTCCGTGTCGTTTACAGATTCCAGAACTATTCCTTGGGTAGAAAGTTAAATAATGATTTTCAGCACAACCCGTGAAATTGCTTCACAAGCAAACTAAATGACGTAAGTCGACCGCATAGTGATTCTATTCACTCTACACAAGTCTACCCACATGCAATGCCATCTCTTAAGAGTTTGTGGTAACTTATTTTTTCATACTTACATAGCGTTAAAATAACTGCTTTATTCGCCCCCAAAGCATCGACTTCGGCATCCATTTGTTCAATCTGAAGAGGTCACATTTACCAGCACGATAAAAATACAATACACAAATTTTTTATTTTTTTTCTACTACGAAAGGAAAACCATCCGACACTTGTTTGGAAAGAATTAGCAGATCCCCCCCCCTCCCCCTAGTTTGCAGACTCCTCACATAAAACATTGTAACACTCCAGGGGCATCTCGTACTGGGATCACTGAACATGCGACCGGATTAAGGTTAAGCAATCAACTACATTTACCATACGTCCACTCGCTGACTAAGAGTTTGTTCAAAGGAACCTATTTATAAAGCAAAGTCTCTGTGACCCTGAAAAACAAACAAAAAGAAGAAAAAA
>BMAT01001006.1:87181-102310 GCA_019649035.1 Elysia marginata | reverse complement strand
CAAAATTGTTAAAAATATGAATAAGAGACTTCACTTCTTACGTAAACTGAATTGTTTTTCGGTAGATAGGACCCTTCTGCGCATGTTCTATAAGGCAGCTGTTGAGAGTGTCATAACGTTTGCTATTGCTTGCTGGGGTGGAAATGCTCAAGAGAGTATAAAGATCAAAGCTAATCAAACAATCAAGACAGCTAACAAAATGATGTAAAACATAAAAGAGCCTTTCAGTGATTTTGAAATTCTTTATGTGCTATATACTGCCAGAAAAAAATCTTATCAATTGTAAAAGACGCCAATCACCCTCTATGCAGTCAGATTAGGTACTTAGGCAAATCAGGAAGACCAATTCTTTTTACTTTTTAGGTGCAAACACGAGCGCTATAAGAAATCCTTCATGCCCTATGTTGTAAAACTTTTGCTATGATGTGAAATGCCTTTCTATGCTTACTTAGGAATCTATGGCCTACATTATTTGTATGTCTAAAAATGTTGAAATTGTTTGGTAGCTACTGTATGTGACAGTGTGAAATTAAGTGATATTAAAATTTTTGTCAACCTGTAAACGCGCTTATGTGTCTTCTGTATTTTCATGCTGTAAAACAAAAACAATGAGCCTTATGAGGACAATACAATATTATTTAAAATTTGAACTTGAGAGAGAGAGCGTGTGTGTGTGTGTGTTGCAGACAGACAGACACATAGACAGACAGACAATGACATAGAGAGACAGTTATAGTTAAGAAAAGAAATAATTAGCCCCGAAAAAGGCTAAATAAAACAAGAAAAAGACACAGCCCTGAAGAAAAAAGACAGGCATACAAGCACACACACACTCATGCAGAAAGAGAGAGAAAGAAAGAGAGTGACGAGTAAAGTTAAAGTAAAAAAAATGATCCATAAATACACCATTTATAACTAAATAAGGCATTGACATAAGTAAGAGAGAAGGAGAGAGAGAAAAAGAGAGAGTGAAGGGAGAGATAGAAAGATAGAGAGAGAGGAGAGAGAGGAGATAGATAGAGAGAGAGACAGAGAGAGAGAAAGAGAGAGAGACAGATAGACGTTTTTAAGGAAAGAAATTTATCACGAAACACAGTAAAAAGACACAGATAACCTTCAAATAAAAAAATACAGGGAAAGATAGAGAGAGAGATAGACAGACAGACCGAAAGAGACATAGAGAGGCATACTTAAGGAAAGAAACTGATCCCTAAACAGACCTAAAAAAGGAGAAACAGACAGATAAGCCCTGAATAGTTAAAACAGGAAGATAAATCAATACACACAATCATGCACAAAAAGCAAGAGGGTGGAAGGAAAAAAAAGAGAGAGAGACAGAGATAGAGAGAGACAGAGAGAGAGAGAGAGAGAGAGAAATATTCAAAGTAGAATATAATTAAGAGTGCCGATGTGTTATAGAAACTTGAGAGGGCAACACGACTATGCGGCTGATGGAATAACATCACCTTTTGAGTAGCTTATTCTGTTGAGCACCACCAGGTTCTTAACCTTTCGCGTACGTCACCATTTTATACAAATCATACTTCTTGTACCATTTTGGGGCCAGGCATTACAATAGTAAAACCTTTTGTATAAAGATAGACTTACAGTGTAATACTAGCAGAATTGCTAAAACTCCATCGAAAGATTCCAAAAACTGCAAAACCAGGCAGCAAGAATTTTTTCCTTACCGGTAACTAAAAATGTGAACATGTAATTGCTGTTTTAAAAGGTCTTCACTGGTTACCGATAAAAGAACGTTTCAATTGTGATAAAGGAAAGCCTCTGTGTAGTAAAAAGACATGTTGAAGAAATAATATAGTCCTGAAAAACATCTGCGATCAGACGATAAAACATACTAGAAATTCCGGTTAAAAGATAAGAGACAGGTCTTTACCATTTCCGGCCCTAAATTTTGGAATGCATTGTAAACCCGAGCATCTCATAAATTGCCTTAACGAAAATTAGTTTGAGAAGCAACTCAAAACGTATCTTTTTAAACAAGCTTATAGTGTTTCACCTCATAATCTTCGAACTTAATTAATTAATTCTAAATGATTTTTTAAAGGATGGGAAAGGAGTAGCCTAAATAAAGGTGATGATGAAATCAGCGATGACTAAAGGGTTTCTTTTCTTTCATTTTAAAATACTATTTTCAAATGGTAAAGGCATTTTGTAGAGATTTGTTAATTTTTTTTTAGCAATTTACTATACTGAATGTATCGATGTACACCTGAATTTTAGCAATTTGTTTTTAATGTATTGACACAAATTATATCATGTTCGTTTAGTACTAGATCTATATTAACAAATCTTCACATAAAATAAATTTTTGTTTCATTGCATATATTATATTTTTAATGGTAAATAATGTAGCTCTTTTTTCCCTTTTTTTAAAGAGAACAAACCCTACTTTTTGAATTTATTGATGTGAAGAATTGTATGCGCCCTCAGCATTTTATATAAGATGGCAAGTGGCGCTTTTAATTTTATAAACGAAACTAAATAAAATAAACAAAAATAATGCCCATGGTGAGATAACCATAAAGATGATAATTTTATACAAGAGTTAAAATGCTTTAAAGTAGTGATTATAACTGCTAAAATTAGCCTTATGTTTAACACATCTTTTATGTTGAGTGGTTCAGATCTGACTGGCTAACCTTTGTTTCAACTACTTTTAATTTAAATTAAATAGTTATGGCTATCACTGTTTAACATTTATTATTTCCCCTTTATTTATTTTTTTACAGCTTTTGCGTCCAATTTAACTAGATAAAACAAGCAAGACAAAAAATATCTAGGAGTAAATATTTTAAAAATACCAATATCTAAGTATAATCACCTTAACCAGGGATTGGTGCCAGCCAAATAAAAGTCCCCCCTTTTTTAGGACTTGCGTTCAAAAACATACGGAAGATTGAGACACTCTACACTCAAAACACTTTAGAACTGGCATACGCAGACGACGTTGACTTTGTTTCAACAACTGACTTTGTCGACGTAGAAACAATTCAAAAAGAGTTAGCAGACTTCAGGTTAAATTTTTATACCAACAAAACTGAATACACACTCGTTCAAAAAGACGGAGAAGATCGGAAAAAGGTGAAGAAAGTAGGCTCATTGCTGGGAGATACAGAAGATATTGAAAGAAGGAAACAATTATCCAACCTCGCCCTACAAAAGCTGTCAAGCTTCTGGATAAGAAACGACAAGGTGAAACAAGTAACAAGACTAAACCTATAGCCTACCGAGCACTCGTGAAGTCAACAGGCTTACTTCTGTATACCTGAGGCGCATGGTCTCTGACAAAGCAAGAAGAACACAAATGAAACACTTTCCACCGCAGGCAATTAAGAACAATCCTCAATATCAAATATCCCACAATTATAAAAAAAACCAAAACAAAAACAATGCTCTCTATCAGAAGACAGGTGAAACTCCCATATCGGTGGCAGGCACATCAAACCTCTGATGTGACTATAGAAAAAGAAGCCACATCAGAGGTTTGATGTGCCTTCCATGGATATATTATCTTTAAGCATTCTCGAAGCACGATGGCGACTTTTCGGTCATATTTTAAGACAGGCCATCAATACACCACCCAACACTGCAATGACTAAATACTTCAAGACCGTGGGAAGCAAACAACGAGGCCTACCAAAAACATCGATTGTGACTACACTAAGACGAGACCTCAAGAGTCACAACAGCGATAAGACTTGACCACCTTCGCGACATAGCACAGAACAGATTCGACTGGAGGCACCTGCAGACGACAGCAATAATTATATAGATCAGCCCAGGCAGAGACGTCAGTTGACGTCGCAGCGGACGAGCATTAAGTAAGTACTTTTTAGGTAGTAATGCGCTTTCCCTAAATTCTTACTGTTGTACCGGTACTTAAAACGAAAGTCCACACGAAATCTCCAAACGAAATAAAAAACGAAAGTGCAAAAATCGAAAACGAAAGTAAGGAACGGTCAGTGGCTTACAGAGTCCTTTCTGTTTGCAGAGGCCTTTACATTGTTATTTCCTCGACAAGTGCCATAGGCTACGTCCTGATCAAGATAATTGTCATCCGTTTTATAACCTTTTTAATTTATTTAGGGAATACTTCAGCGTAGAACGCTTGCCACTAGTGCACGATTACTATGCATAGATCATTACGTTCCACTCAGAGCGTTTTTAATAATATCAGGTTTAGATCTACGACCCTGTCTGTATTTAGCTGCCCTAGGGAAAGAAATTTACCCTGAGGGGATGAAGAAAAACAGCCGAAATACCAAACAGTGCTTCCTTTGTGATATAGATAGCTAGATTCTAGGTGGCCTCTCCTACTAACTCTAATCAATAGAAAAAGTTAAAAACTTAGCATACAACAATTCAGGTTATTAAACTGTAAGGCACATCTGCTTTATAGCCTATTTAGTACTAGATTCTAGATCTAGATTCATCTAGATATCTAGATCTAGATTTTTTAATGGTTTGAGAGTGGTCAAAGTAAGATGCCTCGCAAAACATCTTACAGCGGAAAACAGAAAAAGAAACAGCTTCAAGAAAAGAAATCAAGAAAACAAAGTAATAAATAAAATAGATCTCTAGAGATCTATACCTCGATCTAGCCGGCACTCTTGAACAATGGTTCTGACCTTTAGAAGTGTACTTCACAATCTGGGAAACACAATCTTTTCCGCATTTCTTCTTGCAGATTGCACATGAATTTCTATGCGTGGCTTGATAGGTAAAAAATATTACGCAGCTTTAGACTGGCGTTCTTAAACCACTTTTGACAATTCTGTACTGATTTCTAGGTAGATTTAGGTCAGAACCATTGCTGTCCCTCGAGACTTTACCAGGTTGATAGAAATTTATCGATATTGACTTTTTTAGGAGGTCAGATAAAATTATCAAAATTACAAACAATATGGCTTGTTTTGAAAGGTTCATGGGCCAAAACATGCAAAGAAAAGAAACTAAACAAAAAAGTCTTCTTGACTATCAGCATCACTGATCTACCTAAATAAATTAGTCAATATCAGTATATTTCTGTCGACCTGGCATAACATATTTATAGTGGCAAAGTCTTGAGAGACTGCAATTGTTTAAGAGTGCCAATCTGGTCTATAAAAAATGTGTGTACTTCTCTTCATCACCAGCTTTTTAAAATATTTTTGTGCACACTGAAATTTCCTTGCTAGTTTTTTTTTTTTTTTGCTTCTGGTATTTCCTCAATTAGAAAAATTCAGAAAACTCACCTTATAATCAGAGCCATGCTGACACAAGAAATCTCTCAGAACAAAACCCTAAAACTTTACTTTTTAAATCACTTGTAACCCCTAATCCAGTATATGTGCGGGATTAGCTCAGCTCACCTGGTGGATGCAGCCCATATTTTATTGATTCTTTTTTTTTCAAATTACTTTGTGTACATTAACAGCAATCATCATCAATGAATGATCTCTAAGCCTTTGATTTACTGTGGTTATAAATAAGTTTCAGCAAGATCGGGTGAAAAGTTTTTGCATTACTCACAAAATAATAAAAGGACATCTTGAGATATAGATTTAGATCTTCCGAATTATATGCTTTAACTGTCTCACATTCTCTCTTTCTCTTTCTATCTTTAATTCTTTGGACATTGAAACATACATATTGTCTTGATGTGCATTGTTGCAGATGGTCCAAAGTACCTACAGGACAGTGATAATGAAGATGATTCCACAACACCCTCGCCCCATGATGCACCAGAGACACAGGCTAATGGAGATATGGATACTGCGGCCGATCAGCCTATCAGGTTACCGGAAAAAGTACCTGAGGTTCAGAGGATAAATTTTCAGCCTCGGCCACAAACATCTTCACGTTTGAATGCCAACAGGTGACACTTTAGCTTGCCTCTGCTTAGTAACGCAACAAATTGCCTGATGACAATTGAAAGCATTGTTTAAACTTTTTACATATCATTTACATAAAAACATGTTTTTGTATAACATTATGTATATATATATCTAGTTATTGTAGCAGTACACTACGGAACATGAAACATAGGTTTAATTTTTTTTATAAAGCAATTGGAATTTTTAATATAATGGAATGTTCACATTTGTTAAGGACCATCTGCCGCAAAGCACATCAAGACAATATGTATGTTGCAGTGTCTCAAGAGTAAGAGACTTAAAGAGAAAGAAAATCTCTGCAAATAACAATGAAAATAAGAATTTTTTTTCTTTATTGGAATTTATAAGATAAAATTTAATCTAAGAACTACTACTAGATCTACTTTTTCTATTTGTTCTTCTTGTTCTTCAAGTTATTATTAATTTTTCTTGGTCTTTTTCTTCTTGTTCTTCTTCATAGTAGGGATCGGGAAAGGAAGCCTTTTCCCTTAAATTCCCCATTAAGCGTGTCCAACTGTGATAATAACAAAATTTTAGGACTGAGTTTTTACCTCCGTATAAACCAGCAAAAGACTTGGGGAAGGACCCTTTTCTATAACAAAAGTCATTCTTAGGTTTTTAAATAGTTTAACTACTAAACTACTAAATTAGACTTGGGCAATTCGTCGTTTTTACTTTTCTTTTTTGTTTTCTTTTGATTCGTTTTAGTCCATCTGTTTTTCATACCAACTTTGTGCATTATCCTTCATACTCTAATAATATTCATTTTATTTTTAGACTATTCTTTCTCCGTTACTGCTTAGTGGCGAAGGGTTCTATTTCACTCAGACCTTGTGTTTTTTTTTCAGTTTCAGACTTCATTTTTTCAAAGAGGATGTACAAACCATCAACAGAAGAAAGAAAGAGGCAAGGAGACCTATCAAGCCAGTCCATGAGGTCATTATGCACTTTGACTCTTTGTGTTTTTGAATGTCCGCTAAGCTGCTCTATTTCATTTAAATAGGCTATATGATCTTTTTTACCTCGTACATTTACCGCAAGTCTGTGACGCACAGTCAAACTTACAACTCTCTGTTCCATTGCAGAGCATGCACTGCAGTCAGTCCAATTGAATTGGATTCTGGAGATTGTAATTTAATTTAAATAAAAGCCTTTTAAGATGTAAGTTTTTTCCTTTGTTTCTCGGTGATTTGAATCAAAAGAAGTGCAAATACGTTGGTATTGATAATTTCATGCCTTCTTAAACATTTGGAACCTCAGAATTAAAACATAATTCAAATTATTACACAATGTATTGTAAAGGTTGCTCCATCCAACCTTTTTGTACAGGTAGTCAGACATCATTTTTTCAAACTGAGATTTTTACATTTAAAAAGATATTGTCATTTCAAATGTAGCATTTAAAAAAAAATAAAGCAAAGAAATCTAGACTTTTATATAGAGGTGAAGTTTCCAGTAGCTGAAATTGCCGTAGGGGTAGTGTGAGGTACAGGCACGTCATGTGAATGCTGTAGCCCAACCCTTTTCCTCTAAATTTAGCTGTTTTTACCTTCCCAAGTTCACAATTAGGTACGCAATTTATTCTGCCGCCGATATTTTTCAGCCGACAAGTCTGTCACTCAAGTCAAAGTCAAACTTGCAACCTCCTGTTCCATGGCAGAGCATGTATGGCTTCTAAAACCATTAAAACCCATTTTTTATTAATAATATCAGGATTATTTGCCACACCGCAGAGCTAAATTTTTGTTACATAAATCACATTGCACAAAATTCGGATCATGCTCTAGGCGCATTAAATTAGCTAAAATTTATTTTGAAAATGAATCACCTTCAAATTTTTTTACTATATATACTATCCATTTGCAGTTGTTGCAGGATAAAGATTAACATAATTTTACACACACAAAAAAATTTTATATCATTATCCAGGCACAAAAACATTATTCAAACTATAATTACGAGTATTTTTGAATTTCAGGACTTCAGAGAGTGGACTTTAGAGGATGCTTACCCAAACGATGCAAAGCTGGACTTTCCCAAAAGACCCCCATGGAGTTATGCCAGTTCCAAGGAAGAACTGGAGCAGAGGGAGCACAAATACTTCCTGGTGAGAATAGAATCACAACAAATTACTAAATATCAGGCATTTGCATCATGAAACAATCTCGATCAAATATCAGGTTGTTTTTTTTAAGCCTTAGAAACCGAATAACTACACAAATTTGAACAAGACTGATACCATTAACAATGATAATTCATTGCACCTAAATAACCCTTTTGCGGAAAGTTAGTGCTAAGATTTTCAGATATTTTCAGATAGTTTGAATGGCATCCCTGTTTCATATCCCTCTACGCATCACAATCCTAAATTGTATAAATGTGTAAATGGATCCAATAATCAATTCACTCTGAGTTGCTTTTACTATGCATCCCCATGTTACAGGAATATGTTCAAGAAGTTCTGGACCAGCCCCGAGCCCAGGACCTGAGCTTTTTCGAACTGAACCTGGAGACGTGGAGACAGTTGTGGCGGGTACTGGAGATGTCGGACATTCTTCTGGTCGTAGCAGACATTAGATATCCCGTGAGTTTCTTAAAATCTTGACAGATCGAGTAAGATTGTTTGGACTTAATATTGGCCAAAAGTATGTCTTTGTAGTCCAGTAATAGTCTCTAAGCTTTCAGACAGCTTAATTGCTGCTCTTCTGTGAGTTTAGAGGATGAAGTTGTTGGTATTACTATTAGCCACTGAGAGAGCCTATTTATCATGCTTACTAGTGGAATAGTTCTATACTGTAGGCTACTGTTGTAGTTATGTGTTATAGTATGGCCAAGCTATCTTCTTCAGGCCAAGCTATCTTCTTCAGTGGAAGGTTGCTATTACTTTTGTAAAGATTGAAAATTTCTTTATGTAAAAACTCTATAATTTTCAAAAAGCATTAAGTGATCACCAAAGTTTTTTAAGCGTTTCATAAAGACAGAGACAAATAGAGAGGAGGCAGTCATGCACTGACCTCTCGAGATCACTGTGTTTGCTTACTGCCAACATTTTTTTTTATTATTAATAGTAAGTCTTAGAAGAAGGAAGAAGGAAAAATACTGTCTTAAATTTTAGAAAACAAACCATTTTTATGTTTCACAAAGCCTTAAGCTAATTTTGAAGGCAATCAATTTTTTCCCTTTCCTCTAAGGTGTTACACATCCCACCCAGACTTCTAACTTACGTAATGAATGACCTGAGAAAGAAAGCGATCGTTGTGCTGAATAAAATCGACCTTGTGTCTCCAATCTTGGCCCTCTCATGGAAACGCTACCTGGAGACGAAACTGCCTGGACTTCAGGTTGTTTTCTTCTCTTCAAATCCTAGAGAGGTCTCACTGGGTAGTGGGGTAGATCCAGCTTCGTGTAAGTGTAAAAATCTGCGGATCCTGCTCCAGTGAGTTTGATTTGATGTATCAAAATTCTTGCAAGCTTAAGGCATTATATACAACATAATGTATTTACTGTGTGAGCAAAGATGCGATTATGAAGTAGAATTTTTTTTTTTTTTGGGATAGGTAACATATTTGAACAACAATTCATCAGGAGCCCTCTTTATATAATTCCTATGCTTAAATGAAAAGGTCATGAAAAATAAAACACTAGTGTTTTGGAGCTCATTCTATTCAGCAAATTTTTCAAAGATTTATTGACAACAAATGAAAAATCATCAGCTCTGACAAAATATATCATTTCAAAATCAAGAGCCAAAAATAAATATAAATTGTTTTCTATTTTATGGCAATCTTGTTTTTGCTCTGTTTTATTTTAAAATTCTCTTATAAAAAAAAATTGAGTTTTTTGCCCTTTAAGATTTTTTCAATACCATTCCATATTTATATAAAGTTGTATACAGTAAAAAAAGTAATGAGTTTGTGATGTGACTTATCAAAATATTGACTTATGTATTTACACCAAGCAGGCAATAGGCTCATATTGAAAGATTTCAAAGGTATGAAATTAGCAGCGTAGAGAAGTAGGCTTTAAGTGGAAAAGCCCAAAATATCTGCAGACACATATTGACCTCTGTTTTTACACCAAGCAGGCAATAGACACATATTGACCTCTGTATATATACCAAGCAGAAAGTTGACACATATTGACCTCTGTATTTACACCAAGCAGGCAATAGGCACATACTGACCTCTATTTTTACATCAAGCAAGCAATAGGCACATGTTGACCTCATGACCTTTTTCATTCCTTACTCTTTTGTCAAGTGTTACAGAAAAGGCCATTCCATAGCAAGACTCTCCCTGTTGGGCCAGAGGAACTGTACAAAACTGTTGCGGCTTTGGTCAACAATGCTGGTGGGTTTTAAGTATGTTCATTGAGAACCTCATAATTCAAATCTCTTGGGAATCAACAAAAACTTTGAATGAGATAGATTCAAATTATACTCAAAGAATCAGGTTTCTTTTCTGAGCCATTTTTTTGGCTATTACTATTAATAACACCTTCCTCTCTTGCTCTTACATTACAGGCACACATAAGCAAAATGATTCCATGAGCCATAGACACCTCTGTGTATGTTGTGGGGTGACAATTTTGTGCCCTAATAATTTATCATAAGCCTGTCATGCTTTGGAGAAGTCAATGTGTCAGAAAATAGTAAGAAAACCTTCTACGGTGATTTAATTTTAAAAAATAGAGCTTTATTTACTTCAAATTCTGATATGAAATGCTAAGTAGGAAATAAAAACCTCATACTTAGAAAACTTTAAGTTATGAGAATTTCAAATTCCTAGACCTTGATTTTGGAGGTTTCCACTCTATCGACCTATTTTGATTTGATTACTTTACTGAAGTATACACTTTTTTTTTGTGGAAATAATAGAGATAAAAAAATCGGCGTCAGAAATCAACCATTAGGACCAAAACGTGCATTATTGCTGTTTACCATGCTATCTCTAAATGTTTACTTATTTTAGCCATAACAGTTGTTAGATATTCAAGCCTTCAAATCTGTTTTCATGTTATCACAAATCTTTGAAATAATCTGGGAACATTTTTTGAGTTGGACACAGCTTTGTTACAGATAATAATATATAAATAAACTTAGTTTGACCAACAATTAACATGATCAGTTATATATCCTTGAGGTTTAACTGTTAAAATATTTTAGTTTGAATTTTTAAAAATAGGAAACACAAGACAGTAACTTCTGTAGAGATTAAATTCCTTTGTTGGATGTGCCCAGAGAACACTGGCTTAAACAAGAACATGATTGCAATTGGAGTGGAAATGTGAATTGATTTGATAGTGACGTGTATTTCATTACTTTGTTCCTTCCCAGTTGATCTATCTTCATGGAAGCAGCTTTTGAGTAACAAGTTCTCTCAAGATTCAAAAACTACTGTTGATACAGACAAGCATGATATAACTGAAGGGAAATTTGAAGAGATATCGTCAGTAGAAACTCTGGATAAAGGAGTACTCACCATTGGTTGTGTTGGTAAGTCTTACTGAATTAACATAACGAACAATATCAGTGTTACAATTTTTTAGTCAATAATGATTTATACCTTAGACAGATTTACCGTACACTTTACTTATTGCTTTTGATAGATTTGAGGAGTTTGTGAATTTGTTCAAACATTTAGTTATCTGGAAATTATTTTTGCCCAGGTAAACCAAAAATTGTAACCAAAATAAATTTTTTGAGGGATGTGTCTACTGAAGTCATTTTGAAATTGTTTTGTGACCAATAACGACAATGGTTTGTCTCACTACCAGTGAGAATGAGTCAGATTTCGCATATTTCATATCCCAAAGGGTTGCTTATTGAGAGATGCATTTTTCTGAGCTTCCAAACATAAAATACTGCATAAAAGCTATCAAAATTTTATGGAAATTTGTTGTAAAAATACAGACTGACTTTGAAAAGGCATTTACTCAAATAAGGAAATCTGACATCGGACTCGTTCACTCTGCTGGTGAGACTTATATAAGGGCTTGCACATAACTCAATGTTTACCTAAGTTTTCAATTTGGTTATGTCTCCTTGGAGAGTATTTCATGCAGAATAGACTGTACATTGATTTGTGCACTCGACACCATATGGAGTTATTGTCTGTTTCATATTCTATTTTAGATTTATGTAAATGATGTGATATTTCAGTAAAGAGTTCACACTTTCAGTTTTACTTTGACCGTTTTTTTCCCAGGCTATCCAAATGCAGGCAAATCATCTGTATTGAATGCATTAGTTGGGAAAAAGGTATGCTACGAGTGACAAACAAAACAAAATATCAAGAGCAAATAGATTTTTCATTTGGCTTAAATGTAGATTCTTAACTGAGTACCTTATACCAAGTCAGACAAGGGAACTCTCCTGAGCCTTTTTAAAAAGGTATTCACTTGTAAACATTATTTGTCTTGCAACCAGTCAAACACAGTCGAAGTTAAACTGAAAAGAAGTAAGATACTGGTATCACAGAAAAGCTTATTTTCTCTACTTTTAAATACACTAGAGAGGAAAGCCCTATCATGCTTCTGTGTGTGGTCACTGCTGTTTGAAGTAAACAGGGTTAGGACTTGTGAAATTTCAGAAATGGGAGAAAATTGCATTTAAAGTTTATACAATTGTAAAGGTTTAAGGTCACCATACCAATCATAATTAAAGACATTAAGCATGAAATTTCAAAGGAAGCAAGGTGAGAAAACTGTTAGAAATGGTTTTAGTGTCATATCTAAAATAAAAAAAAATTCTCTCCTGAACACTTACTAAACTTTGAAAGCCTGCATCTGAAACTCAGCCGTGCAACTATCAAATGATTTTTATTTTTAAAAAATTTTATACACTATATTAATCCCTTTCGGGAAATTTGGCTTTTTTACTCAGAGTAACTGTGTCGCCACAGAGCAGCACCACCAATGCCTCAGCAGACCAGTACATTTGAAGGCCACTTTAAACCCATATGCAGGGTGTTGCAGGCGCTTATCACAAATTTAAGAATTGCTTGTAGCTGGTTACCCATTTTACAGGTGGGTGGACTGGGATAAATTGCTTCCCCAAGGCAATTACAACATGTCATGGTCGGGAATCAAACCCGTTACCTCCAGATCTCGAGCTTGACGGGCTAACCACTCCGATATTTGTCCTTCTCAATGGGTAAAATTTAAAAGATGTATAAGTTTTTCTTTTAAAAGCTGAAATCAGTGAGTTTTGTGCTCATAAAGTTCTCATTACTTGCATTTATAATAGTTGACCCATCATAGAAATTTCCTTATGTCTAGATCTCCGACTGATAGTTTGCCAGCTTAGAGTCAAAAGGTTCTATCTGCAATAGGTTTTAGTTACAAATGGAATCTTGACTCAAGCTTAGGGTTGTAGTAATGCCTCTCAGCTATTTTTTACAAATGCAACCATAAGCTTTGGACAATGCCAAGGCCATATATGTTTCATATATTATTTCTATGCATCTGATAATCTTAACTTTTGACTGAAATTAATTGCTTGTTTTAACAAATTTAGGAACAACCTAAAGTTTGGTTTGATCATGAAAATGCTTTTTCAAAATAGGTCATGATAACTTACTAGTAAAAAAAATATCATACAAAGCTAAGAAATTCTTTTCCCACCACAGGTTGTGTCTGTATCAAAGAGTCCCGGCCACACCAAACATTTCCAGACGATTTTCCTGAGCCCAACTGTCCGTCTGTGCGACTGCCCAGGCTTGGTGTTTCCGTCCCTGGTGCCCAAGTCACTTCAGGTTAAAGTTCTGGTGTTTTAAACTTTGTGCATAGCCGTCTAAGTAAAATAAAATTATTTTGAATTGATAACTGCCATGATTGAGAGATTTCCCTGTCTTTTCCTCCGTCCAAGTTTCAGGTTTAAGCCAGTGCTTATGATTTGTAGATTTTTAGTATTTCAAGCTTCTTATAGACAGTTAATTGTTTTACAAACATGAGTTAGATTTTATCCTAATTGTATTGTTTTTTCAATTTATTAACCTTTTCAAACGTCCTTATGGCCTAAACCAATTTTTAAAAAAAAGTTTTGAGTTTTGCACTTTTTCATGTTTAAAAGTTAAGATACTGGAGTTGAATCCAAAGTTGCCCTTTATTTTGTCTTTCATTTCAGTCAAATTCATCTTAACTCTACTTATCTTCTGCTGATGAAGCTGATATTACATAAAAATTGAGTCAATACAGTCTAGTCCAGAAATTTTGAAATCCCATGGAAACAGAGTTTAACTCTGTTGTATCATATTTTGACTTATCAGTATATTTAGAGAAATAGAATTAGTAAATATCCACAGTACAAAGGAAAGAAGTAAATCCACTTGTCCAGTTTTGAGTGATCTGGACTAGTCTGTACATTTTTTAGAGTTTTTTTCTACCTTGAAGTTTCAGTTAAGAGTAAATTTCTTTTCCTTTATCAACCTTTCAAAAGGAATGCTGATCATCCCTGCATCTTCTTCTTAATGAACTCCCTTATGTCATTACAATGGTCTGTGTTTGAAATGATCGTGATCCAAACTTCTTGTTTAAACATCACCATGTCACAGGTGGTGGCTGGAATATTCCCAGTCTCTCAGGTGAAGGAACCTTATTCTGTGGTTGGCTATCTTGCCAAGAGATTAGATCTGCCCAAACTGTTGAACATTCAACCCCCAAACCCTAGTCCAAGGAAGA
This sequence comes from Elysia marginata, assembly GCA_019649035.1. NCBI lineage: Eukaryota > Metazoa > Mollusca > Gastropoda > Plakobranchidae > Elysia > Elysia marginata. The sequence goes on along the minus strand of BMAT01001006.1, from coordinate 87,731 downwards.
GAGGCAGCGGTGAAGGGGTTTACCAGTGGTCCGCCTATGATATTTGTGAAGGTAGTGCCAAGTTTTGATGCGATTTTCCGATCTTTTTCTTTATACTGTTTTCTATTCCTGAAAATATCCCAATTTCACTATAAATAGTTGAGTTTAAAAATTATGTCCTTGTCAAATTTGAAGTTACTGTTTGAAAATTGTGATAACTACATGTCCATGTATATTTTGTAGCAAGGTTACATTTTTAAAAATCACACCGTTCTTTTTTATTGGCTCCCCCTCCCCATCCTCCCACTATCCCTCTTTCAAAAATTCATTTCTCAACATTATAGTTTAAAACTTTAATCTTTATTTACCAGTTTTTACACTTTCCCTATCTGTTTAGGTAAAGGTAAAGGTAGTCCCATACTCGACACGAGCGTAGGGGAACAAGGAGCAGGGTCCTTGTTTTTCTAGGCACACGGCACAGTGAGGTAGTTTGCCATAGCTTTCCTCGCCGCCTTTACTTTCACCGAGTCTTAAGAGATCTAGCTACCCATCAAGTGCTGGGTGGGCACAG
>BMAT01001006.1:52733-67531 GCA_019649035.1 Elysia marginata | reverse complement strand
AAAGCCTCTGCCACCTCGGATGCCAAAATGCAGGGTCCTTGTAGAAAAGATTGAATCGGATTTTCCTCTCTATGATCATCGAAGAGTTGCTCAACGTATTCAGACCATCACTTAATGATTTGTTCGGTTTCCATCAAGATTTCTCCCTTTCATTTTTGATGTTTCCTCCTACTTATATTTTATTGCTTGTAAATTTCTTGATTTCTTCATACATTTGTCTAGGTTTGTTGTCTTTTGATAGCTCCTCTATAAGGTAGCAGTTGTAGTTGAGCCAATCTTCTTTTGCCTCAATACATTCTTTTCGCACTTGTCTGTCTAACTCTTTGTACTTTTCTGTGCCTTTGTATTTCTTTCTTTCCCTCATTAATTCCAGGATTTCTTCTTTCATCCATGATTGTTTCCTTTCCCTCTTCGCTTTTGGTAACATCGACTCATTGGTTTCCGTTACAGCAGTCTTTAAGGAATCCCATATATTGATGACGTTCTCTTCATTTGCTTCATGCGTGCAGTTCTCCAACATAAGACAGTCAAATCTATTCCTCACCTCGACAGCATATTTCTTCTGGAGTTCTTCATTCTTCAGCTGTGACACGTCATATTTTGCAGCTTTTGTTGATTTCCTTCGAGGTATTTTCAGTTTAATGTTGATTTTCATGATTACGGGGGCATGATCAGAGCCGATATCTGCTCCTGGATAAGTTTGAAGCAAAACCTTTCAATATTGTCATCATGCAGATTTATGCACCAACCAGTGATTACCCAGATGAAGAAATTGAGACCTTTTATGACGACGTCAGCAAGACACTGAAGCAGGCAAAATATCAGATTTTGTAATTGTCATGGGTGATTTTAATGCCAAAGTTGGTAACACCGCCATGTCAAAGATTATAGGAAGATACGGACTTGGTACTTCAAATGAATGGGGTGAACGTGTGATTCAATTCTGTGAACAACATGATATGTCTGTCATAAATACACACTTCAAACAGCCTGAGAGACGTCTATACACATGGAAAAGTCCCGGTGATGTAACTAAAAAACCAGATTGACTATCTTGCTGTAAATTCAAGATTCAAAAATGCGGTCAGTAAATACCTCTCATACATCACATCACTTTCTTTATTGCTCCAGGTGTGGCCTTCCAAGTTTCACAACCATACAGCAAAACTGATTTGACGTTTCAGTTGTAGTCTGATCTTGATCTTTTGAGACATGTTTCCAGCTTTCCAGATTCTTTGTAGTTGTGTGTATGTTCATCTTGCCTTTCCAGTTCTTGCCTTAATGTCCGCGTCTGTTCCACCCTTCAGATAGATAAATGCTTCCTAAATCAGTAAAAACTAAATGAGACTACTTCTTCTAATGCATCTGTTCCTAATATAGTTGCTTTTTCAGTTTCTGCTCCTTTTGCCAAGTGTGAATACCTAAAATCTCACTTTAATTTAAAAAAAACTTGAAAAGAAGCCCAATCCTGGCTACTGGCAGTGGCTACACATACACCTTTTTAAATCATTTAGAGCAAGATATATATATTCTGTATTAGTTTGGGAAAGTCCCTGTAGGTTTTTATTCCTATTTATTTGCACAAGCCTTAGGAATTTTTTTTTCTATAGAATTTACAAGAACAAGTAGTATGTTTATATGAATCAAGTCACAAAAATTTAATCTTTGCAGGGGTAAATAGATTTGCCATGGCTCAAAATCTAATAGCTTAATGATGTTAATCCTAAATCAATGTATCATAATCATTGCTTCACTGATGGGTTATTAAAAATAAAAATCCCCTCTAAAGTCCTACTATTCAATTCAACGGAATTGTTACTAATAGTATGTTAAGGGCTGCGTCTTACTTTCTATAATATTACTCAGATTTTAAGGCTATCTTGATCTTTTTCTTAAATGTTTTACTCCAATAGTACTAGTGAACTAGATCTACTTTAAAACATATGATTTACATGCTGAGAAAAAAATGTATAACCAATAGGCTAAATAGCCAAACTTTTATTTCCATGGCATTTTTGTTTGCAATGAATCTCATTTTTGCACGTACACATTTCTTGCCGAGTACAATTTTCAATACAATTTATTGTAAAATTTATTATATGTAAAGTTAATTTTATCTATTGATTTATTGATACCAAGTTGGAGTTCAGAAACTTTTATTTGCCCTGTGAGTTTATAGACAGTAAAAATAAATCTAAAAATAGTAAAATAAGGGCCAATTTAATTATTTCAGGGGCCTGAACTTCTGGACAAAGCTGGTGGACTACACAAGTTCATGAGCTGGGATCGAGCTCTTCTGACAGTGAGTCTAATATATATACAATACAACTCCCCGCCATACAAGTTTCTGTATAATGATATTACAGAATAAAAAGTCTAGATTTGCTTTAGTGAAAATCTTTTAAAAATATGATGAATTCACCTCAGGCTATTAAAATTCAGTCAACTCTTCACTGGTTGTTATTATACTCAGTTAACTTTTTTAATATATGTATGTACATTTTGTTAATTGAATACCAGTAAGATACTGGTCAACGTCACAAATTTACTGCTCGCATATCATGAGTAATATTAATTGATCCCATTGTTCTGAAAAATATTTAGGTGAATCCATAGTTCATTTTTTTAAAATTTGAATTAATTCAAACAGGATAGTGGAGGTTTCCAGATGGTATCCTTGTTAGAACTTGCCCATATCACAGAGGAAGGCGTCAGGTTCAAATCACCACACAACGGAACAGAAATGCTGCTCACCCCTGAAAAGTCCATCGAAATACAAAACTCAATTGGTATGGGTTTCAGAAGCTTTCCTATAACTTTGCAGGCTAATAAAATTATTGAAAAGTTATGATTAGCATTTATTGTCATATATATATATCAATACCGTTGCTTAAGAAAGGAGCTTAGGAAGTTCTGCGTTGTAATATTTTTATGACATTTTTCTTAGCCATGGTACACACCCTAACTGTATTTTGTTACCATATTTTAAGGCTTTTCTTAGTGTTCTCTAGATTCTTTAGCTCTTTTCCTCTTTTTACGCTATCATCATCTTATCTCTTCTAAATTCTTAGTCTGTCTCTGTCTCTCTCTGTCTGCCTGTCTCTCGCTCTCTCTCTCTCTGTCATGTCTGTGAATTATATATTGTTTAATTGCCTACAACATACAAAGAATTGTAAGACATCCACTTGTAAGTGATGGTAGTTGTTATGTGAAAATGTTGCATGTAAACACGAACAAGCTAACACCATGAAAAACACCAAGTGTCCTTTCTTTCCGACATGCAGGTGCAGATATCATCATGCAGCTTGACGATGTTGTTCACTCCTCAATAGAAGGCGACAGACTTGAGGAAGCCATGTACAGGTTTGTGCCCAAGAGAAAATTCTACCACCAGTCTACATTTACGTCTTTAGCTTTATTAATAAATTGACGATCCTCAAGACCATTCTTTAGGAAGTAAAAGAGAAACATTTTTATAACAAAGAGTATATAGGGCTGTAGAACCATTACTCCAATTACATTTAATTACTTTTTCTTTGACAGCTGTTGTTTCAACATCTTTGTTTTTGCTTTGTGTGATTATGCACCCCAAAAAGTTTAATCTTTTCGTGACTGAGAAGTTTTCAGTTGCTTTCTTTTGGTTGAAGAGTTGGAGGATTTGTACAAATTTTATCATTGCTGAATTCAATTATGAAATTGGAGTTTAAATAAATCTACATTAACTTAAGTGTCCCTTCTATGTAGTGAAAAACATGATGTATAAGGTTTATTGTGCGTCTTAGAAGTGTCATGGGAAAAAGAAAAATCTTCTGATTTGAGGGTGTACAACGAAAGTTGGGTTGGCATCTTGTCGTGAAAAATAGAATGTACACCGCATTCATTTCTATGTCATGAACGGATTTATGCATGCTGAGTGAATCAAAACTTATATCAAAACGTATGAAAGATAATGACAATATTAAAAGAACTACTTGGATGATGATTCAACATATTTTGTCCTAGTGCTAAACATTTAATCTCTTTGTCATGAAACCTAAATCCTGAATTATCTTACCCTGTTCATGCTACACACTATTATCATGTTTTGTTTAAATTACATCCATTTCTTAGAAATGAGCATTATAAACAAAGTTGAGAATTTTCCGTTCAAAATGACCTACAAGAGTGTTGCTTTAAGAGACTTTAATGTTATTCCAGAACTATCCGCTGGCTAGACAGATGCATAAAGGCACATCAACGACCATCCGAGCAATGTCTCTTCCCTATTGTTCAGGGAGGTTTGAACTCTGACCTTAGAAGAAGGTGTGCTGAAGGTAATGCAACTTTCAAGCAATTTAATCAGTGTTTATTTTTATTATTTTTATGAATAACAATATTTTATTATTATGAAAATTATTATTATTATTTTTTATCTTGAAATACTATTGTTTTTGTTTTGTTAGATAAACCGGTCATTTCATTACTGAGGACTGAGAATGATTATGCCCCCATGTTCATGTCAAAAAGTAGAAGGTTGTTTGTGAAGCAGCCAGAGTAAATCATGCATAAGTCAGTTATTTTAGAGGGTTAACTTAACAAAAAATTTATTCATGTATTATATGAAAAATTTGCTTCATGTATTACATGGCCTCCAAGAATTTGAAAAAAATAATGATAAATGAAGCTTTTACACATCTTATGATATTTCATTTTGAAGTTATAACCTGACCTTTTGCTCGTTGCTTCTTGGTCATCCGGCATGGATGCCTTGGCATTATCTTCCTGTCTACGTTCTTGTCATAAGTTTACTCTTCTAGCTTCTCTCTTGTGAAATATTTTTAGTTGGTTGAGTTCATTTTTTAGGGTGAGTGATGTGGCTGTTCAGGGGAGGTCTTTGTGAAGTACAACAGATAATGTAGTTACTGGTCTCTCTTGGTATTTGGCTCTGTGTGTCTTGAAAAAACTTTTCATTGCTTTACCTGCAGGAAGTTTTTTAACTCTTCTTAGAAGATGCTCAAATAGGCGTCAGCGGCTCTCTGAGAAATAGATGGAAAATGGGCACTCATTGAATTTTTTATACAAGGACTTATGTGTGATTTTCACTGGGTATCATATTCCTAGCCTTTTCTTAAGCTTTTTTGTATTGGGGGCATCTAGTGTAATGTTGGTTTCTTCAGTTTTCGTAAGTGCCCAGTGAGTACAATTGTATGTTTACACTGATTGAACTAATGCTCTGTATAATTTTATTTTTGTGTCGGCTTAGACTTTGACCAAAGATAAATAGTTTGTTGTAATGTGTGTTTTATTTCCAGTATTCCAAAGTTTATGCCTGCTTATCTACACAGCTCTACTGCGACTCCTGTTCAATTTATGCCTGGAAGCATCTTGTACCTGATTTACTCTGGTCCCCTCATATTGGAAATTGAATTGGAATGCCTAGAATAATTTTAAAGTGAGGAAGTTGATCTTCATTCCTAAAATTTTTGTTGATTTTTCCAGCATCAACCCACTCTAGAAACACAAAAAAAAATGCCCAAATACAGGCTGTTATTTGTTTTTTCAAATAGGAGAGTCAAGTAAGTTGATGCATGGCGCCTCAGGTCGGGTGCAGTTCCCTACAAATAGTTCTATAGTTATAGATGTAGTTAGCATTGTGCTACTTAAGTCTTATGGATAACCTGCAAATATTATGTACATCATTGATAAAGTCATTGAAAACTTCAAGATGATGGACAAAAACCTTGCCTACCATTACCTTCAGTTTATCAAACAGAAGTGACCATGGGTTCAGTAGTGGACTATACTGTCAAGTCTGCTGTAAATTATACTAAATATGAACAGGGAAGGTGTCATTTCCAGTTTTAAGTATCAACCATGTTCTGATTTTTTTGTTTTTGTTTTGCAAATTTTACGCAGAACTGATCAAGAGAGATGTAGGTGGTTATGCCATTGGTGGACTCAGCGGAGGTGAAGCAAAGAGCGACTTTTGGCGCATGGTAAAGCTCAGTACAGATCTCCTACCAGATGACAAACCTCGCTACCTTATGGGGGTCGGGTATGTTTGTACATGTTCAAAGTTCTCTTCTTGGTCAGAGAAGAGTTTATTATTTTCAAAGAAGTGTTAAATATGCATTACAATGGTATCAAGCATTGCCCAGGAATGTAAATTGTTCGCACTGAATTTGATTGAAGACTTTGTTTTTTTTTTTCCAGGAGTTTCAGATTTTCAAAAAATATTATGATGCATGCAAAAGTTTGTCAAAATATGGTTTGCAGGCCATTTTTTTATTGTTTTGTTTTCTAGGGGTCATTTGTGTCAGTAAAATTATTTCGCTGTTAGCAATAACCAATGAGAACCCTACTTCTCGTTCCCTGATATTCATTTGAAATTTAAGACCAACTTTGCTTGGCTTTTTAAAAAATTTTCACTAACATGTTATTGTTAACTGTCACTTTGTCAAACAGTATGACTCATATTCACATTTAACATTATTGTGTCCAGGTTTGCTGTGGATCTGGTTGTGTGTGTTGCGCTGGGCTGTGACATGTTTGATTGTGTATTTCCAACACGCACAGCTGTGAGTAATGTGCCACACAAGTTGAAAAAAAAGCGTGTAAATTAAGCATTTAAAAAAAAAAAAAAGTCCTAGCTCTTTCATTCAAATCATGGAGTAAAGGGGTAAAAATTAATTTTTCTTATCTTTTATCACAAAGGGCTAAGGTGTCATATGACATATGTTTCATTAAAAAATAAAGCTTTTTGTAATTTCAAGCCTTGTTGAACTTGTAATAAATTACTTTTATTATATTTTAGTGTCCAAATTGACAGAGTTCTCAAAATATTTGCTGAAGTTGTTTTCTAAGCACACTGTTCAAAAGAAAGTAATATCTTTTTTGACTTACAATTGACTTTTCCATTATGAGTTCTAATTTGATGATCATTTACTTTCTTAATGGCTTTAGTTGGTGGTTGACAAAGACTTTAATTTAATGCACCTTTTCTGTCTACAGAGATTTGGTTGTGCTCTTGTAAAAACTGGCCAGCTCAACTTAAAAAATGCAACGTTTGCCACTGACTTCAGGCCGATAGACCCTGACTGCCCATGGTCTTGCTGCAAGGACTACACACGAGCTTACCTGCATGTGCTGGCCAACACAGAACCTGCCGCCTGTAACATCCTCACTGTCCACAATGTTGCTTATCAAGTGAGTACATCCTATTTAAAAGGTTAAGATAAATTTCTTACAAGCGCTACAGGGTCGGAAAATAGCTGGAAATGCCAACTCTGTGTTGACAAGTACATTAATTTATTATTTGAGAGAGATGCACCAAAATTTGATCAATGTAATATTAAAACATAGTGTACTTCATTTAATGAAACCCATCCTACTCAACTTAGACCCCATCTCAATTTGTCCTGCATATAATCAAAAGATTTAATTAGAAATAATCTCATAATTTTTGTTCCATTTTGCTGGTTGAGATATAGCTGGCATTAATAAAAGTAGAATCCTAAAAAATTGAACCTTTTTTTTTTCAAACTTAGGAGCCTAAAAGCTTATCTGCATGTTAACCTAATTGTAAATTGCAAAAAAATATTTTTGAAGGTTAAAATTCTACACAATTTTTTCTCAATTTTTCACACTTTTACTATCATATCATGATTCCAGCTGCGGCTGATGCGAGGAATGCGCAAGAGCATCGTAGAGGACAAGTTTCCAGATTTTGTACAGCAATTCTTCAGCGACATGTTTCCTGCAGGGGTATATCCAGATTGGGCAGTTGATGCATTAAACAGTGTCAACATAAATCTTAGATAACACAAGTCTACATGCGGAGGTTGATGCTGAGTGACGCGGCAGAGTGAACATAGATCTCAGATATCAGGTCTATGCAACGTTGTAATACTGTTGGTGTGTTAGGCAGTGTGATAGATCTGAGATAGGGGAAATCTACACAGAACCAGCTTGTTCTGTCTTCCCTTTGTTTGATGTAAATAGAACGTGAATGTTTGGAGAGATAAATAGGTATAACTAGAGAAAAATTGTGTTGATGTCTGGTATGGCAGCTAGCTTTGCGACTGATGGTGTTGACAGGTCATAGGTGAAATGTAAATTTAAGTCATACATTTTTAATGTGATCGATGCATTTGTTTTATATTCTCACTATACTTCACTGCACTTGTTTTTGAAATTTTAAATTGTGTCTATCATTTTTATGACCCTTTCAAAATAGCTAAACAAAAATTTGTTTCTTTTTCTAATTTGATATCATTATTATTATATTATTTTTATTTTTTTTTAAGCACTGAAATCTCATTGACTAAACAAAAACAACACATGAAGCATTTTGTTATATGACTTCCTCGTGAAGAGGAGAGATTTCTCACTTCAAATCGTGCATAGTTTACTGAAATTTCAAATTAAGATGATTTGAACGGTACCAAAAGGGTTAGACTTACCTCAAACAAAACACAGTAAAAGGAAGGAAGAGAGCAATTCTTAACAGGAAGTGTTAAATTACCTAGCCATTTGCATTATATGCAAGCACAAGCAACATCGGCAACACTTTTCTGTGGATATTTCTCCTGAGCAACTGTTTGTGAATGTACCATAGTTATTTCGTAAGAAGTTTGGTTAAAAAAAAAACATAACAAAACAAACCAGTTATTAGCAACTAATAGTTCTTGCAACCACTCCAAATGATGTGGGTGCAGGTATTTTAAACAATCATTCATTTCTCTATGCTTCCAAATGCATGATATGTTTGCATTTGGTGCAAATGCAGGTAATCAAAGGCATGTATTTAAACAATCATGCATTTTTCTGAATTCCAAATGTTAAAGATAACATGAAATCTTCAAAATTGTATGAAAAGATATATACATTAAAACTTTTTTTGATTTAATTAATATTTAGAGAAAAGCAAAACTCAAACTCAAGTGTGTTTTTCAATTCAAAATTTCTAACGTTCCTCTCATGTTTACAGATCTTTAGACATTTGTCTCACGTTCTGTCCAAATAAGTCGTAAGTCAAATGGCTTTGTTTTGAGATATAGTCTTTGAAGTTTAGTAGATGTTCTGAAGTAAAAATTTTTTGTATTTTAGATGTTGAGTCTGAAACCATTTCTGAACAGTTTTCACACCTAATTCATGTTGATTTTCATGTTTTATGTGTTTTACTTCAATTTGTATGGTTGCTAAGGCCTCGCCACCTTAATAGTTGTGTAAACTTTGAATGCTATTTTCTCCCTTTCCTGAAATTTCACAAGTCCTAACCCTGCGGATTTCAAATGGCTCTCACTTCATACACAAACATAACAGAGCTTTTCTATTTGTTGTATTTGAATGTAGAGAAAGTAAGCTTTTATGTTATACCTGTATCGGACTACCTTTTATTTTTGACTTAAGACATATTGAGAGAGAGGGAAAGATTATGAGTAAAATGACCTTTTTGCATACATAGGGTTTTGTATTTATAAGAGATAGAGAAGAGGAGAGCATGATGGGACATGAACGGAAGGATATTTAGAGAGAAATAACTGGGACAGTGAAAGAAAAATTGAGAAAATTTATCTGTAAGAAATTTTACAGTCTGTTACTTCTATGTGAGGCTTGAAACCTGTACCACCTTTGCCATATTTACAATCTATGATCAGGTGTATCTTAAACAAATTTTGCTAGTGTATGAATCAAGTTTATCTGATCTTGTCCAATATATATTTTAAATTAGTATAGCCAAACAAGAGATACATGTAGAAACCTTGTTAAGGAGCATATTGCAATGGAACTCGAAGAAGTCACAATTAATTTGATTGACTTTAGGCCTTGGAAGATTTTTACGTCTAGTGCTGGGAATTTTTAAATTGGGGGCGGTGTGGAGGGGGGCAAGGGGTTATATATTTATATGTTTGCAAATTTTTAAATGCTTTATGATTGAAAACAGTTTTAAATTCCTAGAAACCTGTGTTTATAATACCGTATATTTTTGTAACTTTGTTTAAGTTTAAGAAAATAAATGAATTAAAATAGCAAAAATTTTTTCTTTTTATTTCAGATAAGGTTTAGCTGCTATTACATGTATGCATGTATTGGTTTTTGTTTTTGTGACCACATCTTTTTCTTTTCTTGCATTGTTTCAGGATTACTTTACTCTCATAGAAATAGCAGAATTTTTTGTTGTAAATATAGCTATGAGGGTCTTAACAATAGGTGAGTGTATTCATGTAGTAATGTCACAGAACAGGTCTGGTTTGGCACTGTAAAACATTCATTTACAGAAAGTGAGCCTGTTTATGCTAATATTTAATCGTGGAATTTTCTATTCCATCAGGTTTGCCTTTTTTTCACAGAGACCTTTTTTTAGGTTAACAAAGGAAAAACATAGCATGAAATCTGATTTTATGGCATCGTCAAGTTCCAGTGGTAGATGAATGGTTCTTTTGGACTAAGACATCCCGGATTTGATTTTTCCTGGCTTAGCTACAGCAGTTTGTCATATAAAGTGTAGCAGTCCTTAGAAAAAGTTATTATACACATTTCCTTGCATTAATCAAGTGTTTAATGAGTACCCGCCTACGGGCAGTGGAAGATCTTGTCAATGTACTAGAGAGACAATCTGGTTAACTGCTGCTGATCTGTGCCTTCAGAAAGTAATTTGGTTGGTAATGGCCTGTTTGAGAACCTGTGTAAACTAAAAATTATAAAGCATTGTAGCGGATTATACCCTATGGAAAAAGAAAAACGCTGTTTTTTCTTTGCTGGACTGACCATTATCAGGTCTCTGTTTAGTCGTCTTAACACACACAAATTATTTTTTTTTGTCATTAGGACTTAAATGACCTTGAGACATGTTAACTTGACTTTTACTATTGGTACAAAATGTTAGCTTGCAATCATCAAAAATTTGATAAAATTATCAATTTTTTTTTGTGGAAAGATATTTAAATCTTGTTGATGAAAATATAGAATGGAAAAAGAATTCTGGTCTTTTGGTTCACTTGCCCTGGATGTGAGACAAATGGCAGAGTTTGCGCCAAATCAAACAAGTTTTTGTTTCGTTTTTAACAAAGAAACCAAAGTCCGCTCAAAACAATTCGGAAACTGTTAATGAAAATTGCAACAAAAATAACAGCATCAACAACGAAAAAAAAGTTACAAAACACCAAAACAGACTCAGCTCATATGTAATCAAAACAATTGATTTTTTATTTAGTTCAAACGTTTTTTTAAATGGGCTCTGATTTTATCTATTTTTCCCCCCAATAATTCTAACATTCTTGTACAACTATATGTGCAAAACTCTTTTTAGCTCTCTGTTTTTGTACTGAGAGTTTGAGTATACATGTAATTAAAAATTAAAACTACAACTGAATACATGTATACAAGTACCTGACAATCCATTTTTACAAATGAATTATAAAAATTTTATTATTATGGTCTCAAAAAGATGCTGAGAATGTGGAAATTCAAATGGTTGCAGAAAATCCGTGAAGAGTCCATTTTGCTGCTGTTGATTTTCGGCCAAGTTTGATTCTGGTTTCTTTATTGGCGATATTCTGGGGGTTTATGAAATAAAATTTGTTACTTACAGAAGTAAAATATCACAGGCAACACAAGAAAAAAAAACACGCTATAATAAACCTGGTAGATCTAATCATAATTTTGGCTAATGTTCAAATTTGATGTTCACGGTAAATGAATTACATGTACAGTATTACTATTAGAAATCACAGTGGAATCTTGACCATTACAAAGATTTAATTTTTAAAGAAATAAAAAAGTACAAAAGGGGACTGCGAAACGAATGTTGACTCTAGCCTGTTTAGACAAGAGTTTCCTTGAAAGGGTTTGACTTTCACTTTAAGTGGATTCCACAGACTGCAGATAGTGTAATTCAAGTGTGCCATACTCGAGACGAGCGTAAGAAAACAAGAGCAAAATCGTTATTTTCAGGCACATGCTGGGTGGGCACAAGGGAGCAGACTGGAGATCAAACTCGGGACATCTCAGATAGCGGTCAACCGTTCTACCGTCTGCGCCACCGCTCTCCATGCAGTACTGTACCATGTACTGTATATACACATTTATGTTGTAGCAATATCATCGGTTCAAGAGTCGACATTTTCATCTTTCTGATAATATATTTGTTTGCCCTAAAAATATTTTTTTTTCTTACAGGCGAACATCATGATGTCATCGTGGTACCGTTAACGATCATTAACTGTCTTTATTATTCCTGTTGTTACTAGTACAGTGTTTGTATAAATCACGACATAATTATGACTGATTAAGCTCGGCTGTCTCACTAGGATGTTGACACAAACAAGCACAACACAATCACAGTTCTACTCAAATTCAAAGTCCAAAATGTGTTCTTACTGTCCTCCGTACAAGTGGTCGACTCCAGGACGCATTGGTTCCTGGCAGAGTCAAAGGTGAACCTTTTTGACCAGGCACCCTCTACCTGAACCTGATGACAAGAGCTGAAGGTTTGGGGAGGAAGAGGAAAATGGCGGTTTATAAAAGATACAGTGTACCAAGAATTAGGATAAGGCTAAGTTAAGTAGCTAGTAGAACATGTGCCAGGAGGGTGTTTGAAATTAAAAGAAGTGAAGAACTCTATGAAGTTAGAAAAAGGAAAGAGAAAAGTACACGTATGGAGTAAGAAATGGGGATATAGAAGGGAAAAGAGTGAGATGATGAGGAAGAGATAAAGAGTTAAAGAAAAGAGAGGGATACACAGACAAAGAAAAGGGAAGGGGAAGACAGATAGAGGGAGAGAGAGAGAGAAAAGTGAGAGGGAGAAAAAGAGGAGGGAGGGAGATGATGAGAGAGAGAGAGAGAAAGAGAGAGAGAGAGAGAGAGAGAGAGAGAGAGAGAGAAGGGGAGGGCGGTAGTGTGAGAGAGAGAGGTGGGAACAAGAACAAAATAACAAATTTGAGCCAGAACTTTGGATAGCCCTTAGTAGTACATGTAGTATGAAAGAGTGAAGAAAAGAGTTTATTCAATGAGGGAAAGTAAATTATTCGTTTAGAGGGTTGACTTAACAAAAGCAGGATTGCAAAATAAATGGGAGTTTGAACATAAAATTCATTTAAAAGTTCAGACAAATATGTGAAAAAAGCAAAAAAAGAAAAAAAAAGATGAATACACTGTAATCATATCCTGAGAAAAAAAGGGAACGAAAGAAAATACCACAGGCAAGTTGGAGCGGGAATTGTGAAAAAAAGGTGAGAGAAATAAAAATAAAAACATGAATAAACTTTTTTATTCAAAACTAAATGAAAAAAAGGACCAATTTTTATGCATTTGGGCATTTCTGGAAATAAGGAAATAGTAAAATACATATCATTTTATTTTAATACATTATATTACTTCTGTAGTGCGAAGATGTGGTTTGTAAATATCTAACTGTTTCGCTTTCGACAAGCACCCTATTAGTATTAGTGACCAACCTTTTGCTAGATAATGTTAATACATGTACCACACTTTAATACTTGGCCTTTATTTGGAAGGATTTAAGTGCCATACTTGAGTAATGAGCCTTTATTTAAATATTTTTGAGCAACACACTTTCGTAATGGGACAGTTTTACAGGTGTGAACACCATGTTTTTTTTCTTTTGGGGATTCACACTCAACAATGCTGTTTCAGTCGTCATCGCTTACTGGACGGCTTTGATCTCCTCGTCAGCACACTCAACGTAGAACCCCAGGTCACAAGCCCGACAGATATCATAGGATCCGTCAATCCGATCTTTGCAGGGGACTTCATCTTTCAAGTCCACACATTTGTCTGCGGATAGAAAGAAAGAGATAGAACCAGACAGAGAGAGAGAGAGAGAGAGAGATACAGACAGACTGACAGACATACAGACAGACAGAGACAGAGAGAGAACATAAAGCCGAAACGTTTCTTATGTATTAGCTTAGGTAGTATTGTTTTTTTTTCTTGTTTCACGAAGAAATAGGTTGTTAATCTGCTTTTTTATAAACTATTAGAGAGAGAGAGAGCAGAGTGAAAGAGAGGCAGAGAAATATAATTATGCAAGTTCTAGATATGCTACAGAAGTTTTGCAAATGGTTGCAAGAAAATTAAAATCCGCGTCTGCCTACTGTTTAAACTTACAACACATGCACAAGGACAAGCATATCAAAAGGCTGTGAATGTGGTCAGGGAAACAAAGCTTTTTATATGTAGGGAAAACATATCAATCCTGCTGAAAGTTAAATAATAGTATTAAGTAATACGTTTCTTTTCATTGTTCTTAGAAACCCAGACAAAAGTTTTACAAAACCACAATATTCACTAACACATACGTGAATGTAATAATTGTCTACACCGATTTGACCGTAAGCAGCACTAAAATTAGAAATGAATGATACATATAAATAAAAGGAATAATAAAGAATTAACGTACGAGATATTCATGATAACTATACTAATATCGTGCTGAAAGAAAACTGTAATAAAAACGTTAAAACTAATTCAGTGTTAGAATTAGATGGTGCATGTAGAAGCCATCATGTTAATTGTGTAGAGTTTATAAATCGATCACTTAATTAATCTGTTAAAATGAAGCGTTTGCTATAAAAGTGAAAATAGATTTATGCTCAAGGGTTGGTATAATCTTAATCGGCCTGTTAATTGGGTACTGGCTCAAGGCAGTGTTTGGCATTTGTGGAATGTTAGAATCGGAGCGCCAAACAAGCAGCCGTCCGTCCTGTAATGCTCTGGAATATGAGAATGAGTTGAATTTGCTTTCGAGGTGCATTGGCCTGCTGGGTCTTGAGACTGTCTTCGGTGGTGAAAGACTA
>BMAT01001006.1:19781-31101 GCA_019649035.1 Elysia marginata | reverse complement strand
CATAGAAAATCACACATACAAACACAAGACAAATTTAAATAACTTTAATTTCAACATTAAACACGTCATGTTCCATTTAGTTACCAACGTCAGAATTAAAAAATAGAACCATACAATAGGAAAAAAGTGCCATAAGGCTGAATTTTAACCTACAATTCAGTTTTTCTGGGTGTGGTAGGTATTACTTTGCAAAATAAGTTAGTCCTATCAAAGATAAGAGTGACGGAGAACAAAGTCATACAAGGTAGTTAGGTAATTCGCTATTGCCTCAACTGACTCCTTGGTCGTTTCAACTCCATTAAAAGTAATCGAGTGAAGTTTAAGTTCTCATTTCCATTTACCTGATTAAAAAATTAATTGTAGGTTGTTCAGTTCTATTTGCCTCGAGTTTGGGTTGCTTTGTTTCTAAAGTAAAGTAATGAGTGTCTTTTCTATAACGCCTGATCCACTGAAATACTCCAAGCGCCATTACTAAATTACTTTCTAAACTCACAGAGGAGCAGCATATATATGGCTTTACTCTAGCATACTGATAAGGTCTTTCACTGCCTATAGTCGGGTACTCCTTTGACGGATAGGTAAGGAGTGGATTCAGCTACACACTTGTATGCTAGAGCGCAGTGCTCACAATAATTTCTACTTATTGTTATTGCTACATTTACTCAATACTTTTGTATGGTGCAGATACATGGACCCTCCCACAATCAAAATTAAAGAAAATAGCGGCATTTGAAATGTGGATCTATAGACGTCTGGCCAAGATCAGCTGGAAAGACAAGAAAACGAATCAAGAAGTATGCGAACATTTGGGCACAAGAAGAGAGCTAGTTAACACCATAAAAACAAAAAAAAATAAAATATTTTGGGCATATTAAAAGGCATGCCAGCTTCCTGAAAGATGTTTTGGAGGGCAAGATAGAAGGCAGCAGACCCAGGGGGAGACAGAGAAGACGGTGGATCGACGACATTACAGATTGGACAGGGATAGATGTACACCAATGCTCTGTGGAGGCCCAGGACAGAGCAAAGTGGAAATCCGTTTCTAGTCAACCCCTGGAACAGGGACGGCACAGAGAGTAAGTATTATTATTATTGTTGTTATTATTATTATTATTATTATTGTTATTACTATTATTATTATTATTATTGTTATTGTTATTACTATTATTATTATTATTGTTATTACTATTATTATTATTAATTTACCATTATTATTATGATTATTAAACAACTTTTCTCAAGGATTACACTTCGACCAGCCGAAAGCATGGCTCGAGACCCGAATCTCTAGCAATAGACCACGACGCCAAAAATTACTTTGTAAGAAATTCAACTGCAGTTACTCATAGTTGAAGAAAAAAAGCCGACGTGATTTAGAACAAAAAAGGACTCAGGCGGACGAGTATTTTCCTTGTTTTGGCAAGTTTTACAAAAGGGAGCGGTAAATATAAAAACACATGAAGAACCTTTCTGTAGCAGGAAATTGTCCGACCACGCCCTTTTAATTTTTCATTTCAACTTCCGTTGTGATTAGACCGACGTTTGGTGTAAAAACTTTAAAAAAAAGGAAGAAGAAGTGAGGGCAGCACACCACAAAGACTATTAGGCGGATGCCTGACGTTTTTTTTGTCTTCGCTATAGAAGAGCTAACCCTGGCTGTTGTTCAACAAATGACTCGGGTCGTTATAGGAGATATTGATCATAGACCTAGCTCAGAGCTACTTAACATAGCAGAACAATAGTTTTTGGCTTTATGTGTTTGATTCGGTAAAAAAAAGACCCATGGAGTTAGGTCTAGATATAAATAAATCCTGAGGTATTTTAAAGAGTTGTATAGGTAGCAAGGAAGACTGGAATCATTTTCCTTTCTCATAAATCACTACACATAAATTTCTTGCCTTCACGACACTTGTCACTGTGCTGTGGATGCAATACACGCTAACTGTATTTCAATATAATAATAATAATAATAATAATAATAATAATAATAATAATAATAATAATAATAATAACAATAATAATAATAAAAATAATATTAATAATAAATATTAATAAATATGTTTAGTCCTCCACCGCCGAAGGCAGTCTCATGACTTTACATATTTATCCCAGCAGGCCTATTTACACCACAGCAAATTCAACTCATATTTTAGAGCATTACAGTACGGCAGCCCATTGGGCGCTCAAATACTAACATTCCACAAATTTCAAGCACTGCCTATAACCAGTACCCATTTCACAGGTGGATGGACTGTGGAAAGTTAGGGTAAATTGCTTTCCCAAGGCAATTGCAACATGACATGATCGGGAATCGAACCCGCGACCTCCAGATCTCAAGTCCGACGCGCTAATTGCACAATAGTAAAATATACTGGGTGAAAAATACGTTTTGGAGAGTAGGCATTATGTCGTTATTTTGTTGTAGTCTACACTGATAGCTAAAATGAAATTGAAGTTACCCTGGATTATTGCTTGTCTGTTAAAACGA
Organism: Elysia marginata; assembly: GCA_019649035.1. Classification (NCBI taxonomy): domain Eukaryota; kingdom Metazoa; phylum Mollusca; class Gastropoda; family Plakobranchidae; genus Elysia; species Elysia marginata. The sequence continues at coordinate 28,613 of BMAT01001006.1, read as the reverse complement.
AACACAAAGCAAGGCAACAAATCATGATGAATTGATATCATCACGACACCTGCCCTTGCCTTTCTGCAGCGATTATAACATTCTTTTGACATTTTGTGTAAAAGTCGATGGTGTCAAAAACTCGAACAAACTTGGCCACATTATCTGGACTAGACAGACATAACGACTGGCAACACAATAGAAACTTCAGTTAATGGCGGCATTGTTATTGCTTTTTCTGTGAATGGCAAAACAACAGATGGTGTCTCTCATTGAAACAACCAGCATCTCTTTTTCAAGAAGCATGTTAAATATTAATTGTGTGTTATAATTGAGAATGTGATGAGAGTGCAAAATTATCGTTCTCTCCCGCAAGCATTAAAGGGCCTGAACTAGGAAGTTTTCCAAATAAGTTATTTCTTTTTTCTTTTTTTTTCAATATCAGAATCCGTCAACTCTCTTCTTTTGTTTTTCTTTCAAACTGCGTGCTATAGGCCTGATTTTTTTAGGATGCGTTTTGTATACTTCGAAATAAAACTGGTAGGCGGAACAAGACTTATAAGTTATAATTTCGCCGGAAATGTTTGTTGAAATATAGATCTAGGTTAGATGTAGATCTAAAATTTACATTAAGTATCTAAATAAGTCCTAAATCTAGAAATCTATTCAGGTAATCTAGATTATAGCTTGATCTAGCTGGATCTAAAAAGTGTCTTGATGTAAAGTCTCTATTAGGACTAGATGTAGTCTAGGTTTCGGGCGCCATTTTTCTTCCATTTTTTAGGCCAAGGTGTCATGTTTTTTCTTCTGTCTTACCCTTAGGGCCTTTAGGCTTTACGTATCAAGTTTTCTTCCGCTTTTTGAAGGGGAAGGCCCTTTTCAAGCCTCTTTGTCTGTGAATAAAGCTTTCTCCATACCCTGCCTTTCCCCACACCTTGCTTACTGTTTTATTTGGAATGGACTACACTTCCCTATCATTTCGTTTCATTAATGAGGCAGCCTGACTAGCATTAACTTAACAAGGTTAAAGAGACTACGTTGTTTTGTACAATATAAAGATAGACTGGGAGCAAATAAATGTACCACATCCATGTCATTTTTGTAAGGTAATTTGTTAGACTGGTTATATTATATAGATCTAGGCCTATTAATTTTATTAGATTGGCTCTACGTTGAATTTCCTAGACTGGGTACATATTAAGATTGTTACATTAATCGAATTTGTTAATTTTTTGTGTGATTTCCTAAATTATGCGTACGTTAAACTAGCTAGAATGGTTGTATTAAAGACTGTAGACTATTTTTAGTCCTTTTAGTCATTCTCCAAGATTGGTTTCTTGTTTGATTCTTTTATAAACTGAAGGATGTTGATCTTTAGTGGTTGCATGCATGCTAAACTCATCACATTGGCTGTTTATTGAATGTCCAGGAAGCACTGTATGCGAAAATTGCCGGGATATTTATCGTTCTCTTAAGAGATTATGATCAGCAAAAAATGCATTTTAGGTTAAGGGAACCAGCACCGATTCAGCGCGCGCGAAGAAACACCTATAATTCGATATATTACTAGTTAGTACTAATCCGAGGAGTATTTGACACGTTAAGACGAAATGAAAGCGATACGAACGCCGAGGGGTTTGATTCAATGAGCTAAGCAGACATGGGATTCTGAAGCGAGCTGGCCGAGTCAAAAACTCTCAGCATCCTCTGAATACTGACCTCGTCAACAAAATTCATACTCCCAACAGACCTGAACGAGCGTCCCTGCAAGGCCGGTCCACCGTAGTTAAATTCATGAAATGACTAATATAACATGGCGGAGTCAGCTGAATCCAGTCATTGTAGAACTGAGAACTAGGCCAAGTTATTTTCTAGTAGCATTGAGTTGCTGGTTTTCGCAGAGCTTGGTCCTGTTTTCTATTTTTATGTCTGTAATCTGTTACAATGGGTTTTAACTTTAAAGCCAGCCCTGCTTTTGCTGTTTTCAGAGACGCTATAAAGAAGAAGAGACCGAAACATCACGATCTATACAGACGGGTCAAACCGTCGAAGATTAACAAATATCTCTCTACTCTGTGTTTAACCCTAGCTTGTCAAGGGCCGGCCAATAAATAAACAGCTAGCGTTTGTTTTTCAGTCTTTAAAACATTTAACACGATAGGTCAAATTCCCGCTTTGAATGAACTAGTTTACATTTGGATGGTTTGGCCCTAGACCATCATACTCAACAGGCCTTCCAGTCTAAACGTAAACGTACTAGTGCATGAAAGTTCTAATGATCTATCTCTTTCGAGTTCTTAGTATAGTTGGCGGAAGTGAGGGCTGAACTAATACTTTGCTATTACTATGCAAAACAAAATTAAGTATAAAATATAGGGAATACGACATCTACTCCTACTGGAGTCTTCGGCCCGTCCAATGGCGGCCTAGGTTTTGCCCCCACTATAAGTGACCCTGGACGCAAGGCTAACGGTTTGGCCTGTACTCACGTCATAAAAATATTGCGACTTGAAACAATGACTGCGTCAGCGTTATTCTAAATGACTAGCATTGTATTTTTGTCAACACAGATCTATGTGAGGTTAAGTTGTTTTAATTTTAACGTCTCTTTTCAAATACAAATTTATATCAGAGACGGCGCTTGGAACAATTGAAAGCATGCTGCCACACTGTGATGTAGGGAGCGCTTGCATACACCACACCAAGTCACATTATCCTGACACCGGGCCGACCAGACTTAGCACTAAATCCATAATGCCAGACAGTAGGCGGATCAGCTGCTAATACCAATTTTTAAGTCCTTGGTTTCACTCGGCCGGGGATCGAAACACGCACCTCCCGATCTCTGAGCAAGTGTCTTACCGCTCGGCCACAGGGCCGGTCATACAGATCTATGAGACAGGCAGTGACCTTCACATATAAGAAAACTTGACACGCAAAGCTGAGGCCCTAAGACTAACAACTGAAGAAAACATGACACGCAGATCCCAAAATGGAAGAAAAATGGCGCCTTTAGCCTAACTTGAAGCTAGATGTATGCCTTATACCCGGTACAGATTTTAGGTCAATCCATCTTCTATGTCTAGCTCTAAATCTAGAGTGTCTTCATTGATTTCTAGATGTAACTCAACTCTGTAGACTTTAATCTAGGGTTCTAAATCTAGATCTAACCTATATTCTACAGAATTCAACAGACGAAGGGCGCAAATTTTTTAAAATATGTCTTCTTCGGCCTACCATTTTGAAAAATAAATGTAGGCGGCAGCGTGCAAATTTTCACCTGTCCTTTATTGCCAATGAGTGAGCACTCTCTGAAGTCAGAAACACTATAGTTAATGGGCTCACACGGCAGGTTTCCCGTCTCTCTCTTTTCTAGCGTCTCTGTTATTGTGTTGTACGGTCTTTTTTGACCTGTTTGGTAATGAGTCAACAGTTGAGCATGTCTGCTTGTGCGTAATGATCGAGAAAAGCATATAGAAGTATCCATGTTTTGGGTATCTTTCTAGCTCCTTGGCGCTATACCAAGCTTAAGCTAAAACTTATGGGACTGGCATAGGTTTTGTTTTTCGTCAAAATGCTATCTACTTTAGAAACTTGAAAATTGTGTTTATTTGTGTATTATCTTTATTACAACGTAGAATCTTCAGTTTTTATACTAAGATTTAAGGCAAATACTGTACTGGAATGTCATAGAATACTTTTTCCAGATAAAACAGATGAGAAAAATAGACACGAAAAGCCTAAAATGGAAGAAAAATAGCGCCTTAAACAAGCTATATGTATATCTGGAACTAAAACAAACTTTAGATTATGATCTTCTTTATATAACTCTAAACCAAGTTATTTAAATTGATGTCCAGATGAAAGTCAATCTTTAGACTCTTAATCTATATTTGAGATCTAGATCTAACCTAGATCCTACTGAATCCAACAAACGGAGCGGGTGAAATTATTTTGTTTATATGTGTTCTACCAGCCCATTATCTTGAAAGAAAATGGTAGGAGGAAGTGTACATAAGTTAGTCACCTCCTTTACTAATAAGATGGGATAAACCAATCCATTGCTTGCTAAATGCACAATGACATTAAATATCTCAATATGCTGGACATCAAAATTTTGACCTCACTTAGATGTTGAAATTTTTAACAATGCTTTGTGAGCTTGAAAAGGTGACAAGTGTTATAACATAATCAAAACTTCATTTAAAGATGCTGATTTTTTTGTTTCAAATCTTAAGAAAACTTTAAGCTTTGAACATCATCTCAAAGTAAACACAGACAAAACAGAGTTGACGTTACGATAATAAAAAAACCGAAGAAGACTAGAAAAGAAGTGAAAAAGGTGGCTTGCTTATTGATGACCACGAGGAAATAGAAAGGAGAAAGCAACAGAGACCTCGCTCTGGTAATGAAAAGAGCTAACAACTAAGAGAGAGAGTGAGCAGCCGAAGCGTCGTGGACGGAGAACCGGGATGCGCCACGGTCCTTAGTTATAAGTCTAGAAAGAAACAGGAAACACACTTCTCCAAAACACAGTTTCTCAAACTAAAACTCAAACTAAAAATTCCAACAGCTCTCTTATTGACCTGTGATAGAGAGACATTTTCATAAATTTTTGTAAATGAAAAATAAACTTAGATCGTTTGTGTAATACAGGCTTCGGTCATTAAAACAAAAAAAAAACTGCCATTTTATTAGTTATAATTTCATTACATCCCCCTTTGCAACGAAAAGCCAGGTTTGGTGGTCACTGCCCAGGCCGAAATGTCCCGCATCCATGATGGATGAGTCGGAAGTCGGAAATCTTTTTCCATGATAGACCGCAGTTTAAAAGTCTATTTCTCTTCATTTACTCTTTATCTTATACCAACAATTGTTTTAATTTCTTTTCAAAATTATTGATAATTTTATGATTCTTCTAACATTTGGAAGCTTGGAAAAATGTCTTGTACAAAACAGCAAAGCTTTTAAAATAGGAAATTCCGACACCCCATGTCATTCACCCTTGACCCTAGACAAGTACGGTGTATTTTTAAGGCTTTTCTCGATAAACACTGGGCTAATCATCCACAACGGTATGACCCAAGTCACAGTCATAGTCAACGTCAGTTGATTGATCTCAATAATGCATCAGTGAAGATCAAGAAACAAGTAAGTAGGGCCTACGTACCCTCAGCTGCGCCAACATTAAAACACACAACTGAATGTTTTCGGTTACTGGTTACTGGAGAGAGAGAGAGAGAGAGAGAGAGAGAGAGAGAGAGAGAGAGAGAGAGAGAGAGAGAGCCGCCGAAGCGTCGTGGACGGAGAACTGGGATGCGCCATGGACCTTAGGCATAAGTCTAAAGAGGAACAGGAAACACACTTCATCAAAAACACAATTTCTCAACCTAAACACTCCAACAGCTCTCTCCTTGATCTGTGATAGAGAGGCATTTTCATAACTTTTTGTAAATGAAAAAAAAAACTTAGATTGTTTGTGTAAAACAGGCTGCGGTCATTAAAAGAAGAAAAGAAGCCATTCATTTGTTATAATTTCATGTTATCCCCCTTTGCAACGAAAAGTCAGGTTTCGTGGTTACTGCCCAGGCCGAAATGTCTCGCATCCATGATAAATGAGTCGGAGGTCGAAAATCTTTTTCTATGATAGACCGCCGTTTAAAAGTCTATTTTTCTTCATTTACTCTATATTATAAAACAGCAGATGTTTTAGTTTCTTTTAAAAAATATTGATAATTTTATGATTCTTCTAACATAATATATGGAAGTTTAGAAAAAATGTCCTGTACAAAACAGCAAAACTTTTGAAATAAGAAATTCCGACACCCTACTCATTCCCTCTTGACCCTAGACAAGTGCGGTGTATTTTCAAGGCTTTTCTCGATAAACACTGGGCTAATCACCCACAACGGTATGACCCAAGTCACAGTCATAGTCACGTCAGTTGATCTCAATACTGCTAGCATCAGTGAAGATCAAGAAGCAAGTATGTAGGGCCTACGTACCTTCAGCTGCGCCAACGTTAAAAACACACAACTGGATATTTTCGGTTACTGGAAATCTATAGGTCAAAAATTGTCTGCTGCATAACTTGATCTGAATTTTTAGTTAAGTACGCTTGCACTCAACAGAGGTTAATAAAACCACAACGGAGAGAGAGAAAGGGTGTGAGAAAGGGTGAGGGAGCGTGATAGAGAGAGAGAGAGAGAGAGAGAGAGAGAGAGAGAGAGAGATAGAGAGAGAGATCTAGTGAAATAATTGTAAAAAATTTGAAAGGGCTTTGTAGTACCCGCTAGATTTTACAATTTAACTATCCACGCCTGGCGCCGCTATTAGTTCATGTGACCAATAAAGGCTTCAAAATGAAGGGTGGATTTCAGATTATTTCATTCCTAATAGAAGGTTTTAACTTATTTGCTTCCTTTTAAAAAAAGGATTCTTTCTTTAAATTGTTATTAAATAAAAATTTAAGGCAGACCTGTAGTAATAATCAGAACGTTGAATTTGGCTCTTGCCTTGTTTTAGAAATGTTGGTTGTTTGAATTTATAACGTCTCAGTCAACTTCTACGTTATATCAGAGACGGCGCTGGGGACAATTCAAAGCGTGCTGCCACATTGCGATGTAAGGAGCGCTTGCGAACACCACACTCAGTCACATTATCCTGACACTGGGCCAACCAGTCTTAACACTAAATCGATAATGCCAGACAGTCAGACACCAGGCGGATCAGCTGCTAGGCCTAATACCAATTTTAAAGTCCTTGGTTTGACTCGGCTGGGGATCGAACGATCTCTGAGCGAGTGTCTTACCGCTAGGCCACAGAGCCGGTACTTTGTTTTAGAGAAGGCTGCAGTTTTCAGTTGCCACGTTTCTTTTCATTGATTGTATTTATCTAAGAGGCATTTATTCATATCAAGTTTGAGATGACTCTGCATTTTTTCCAATTAACCTGCTTTTTTACCAGCATCCAGTTTCATACTACATGTAATGTTATCATAGTACCGTTGAACCTCCAGCGCATCCTGAGTGAATACGCGCGTCCCTCATAAGCTTGAGAAGCTTGTTTGGGTGTGTATTGGATTCGTGTTCTGGTGCTAGACACTCAGCTATCTTACTGAAAGGTCGTGTGTTCGAGTCCTGACTCTGCACGCCGGCGTTTAGTCCCTGGGAATCTTTACAAACATTAATTTTCCTCGCCTAACTCATGAATACTTGACTATAGGCAGTGAAAGATCTAGTCAGTATGTTAAAAAGATGGCTTTAACGGTTCTTCTATGTGGCTCCATAATTATGTGACCCAACGTGGTGAAATCAGACTATGACAAAATTTGGACATTTGGAATTATTAGTATTATGAGAAAGCTTCATATATGTACTCAAATTAGAAAGAAAAACATAAGTTCAAACTTTGCTAGAACCTGAGATATTTGATTTATAAGCCAGCGAGGTAGACTTATCTGGAAATTTAATATTTTTAGCAGCCATTTCCTGTGTTTGACCCAGGTTGACATAAGCCTGATTTCACCACGTCGCATCACATACGGTAATTTGCTTAGTGATGGGCTATTGGGGACCTCTGTAATCTGCTTAGAACATTTAAATGGAAAAACGACCATTATGTCACCCTTTTCTGGGAATGAGAGAAGACTATATTTAACTTCAGAGCTTTTCCATTTACTTACTTGTATTATCCTTTGTATCATAAAGTAATGAATTTAATAGCTCCTCCTCTTTGAGTCGATCTGGTAATTTTTTTGCTTATGGGCTATTGGGGACCTATGTAATTTGCTTAGAGCATTTCAATAAAGCAGTTGCTATTAAAAAAAAAAGATCCTTACGTCACCTTTTTTTCCTTGAATGAAAGAAGGCTATATTTAGCAACAGAGCGTCTCCAAGTGCTTAGTGGTAATAACCTGAACAAAGCAGCAGACAAATTTAACTTTATGAAAATTATCTGTACCTTACTGACTTTAAAACTGGGAGAATTCTAAGAATAAGTGGTCGTCTTGTAAGATTAGTAATAAGACAGTACCAGTCGCCAAAATAAAGACAAAATCATAACTTTGATCCTGCACTTGTGATTCGTCATACTTTAAAAATAATTCTTGTTGTTCAAACTCACAAAAATTAACAAAGAAACAATTGGGCTTGAATGCATAAATCATAATAGATTTTAAGCGATCAACCCCTGTGAGAACTGGTACGGTATGAATATTTTGTTATTTTTTTATGACCTGCTAAGCTTGATCAAAACCATGGAGAAGCATCTGTCAGCTACGCCTACCGAAATCCCCTCCAAAATATACATAAATGGAGTTAAAACAAAATTAAAACTTAGCTGACTACATTTATGTTTTAAAAAAAATCTCTGAAGATAAAATCACAGCTGTGACGTCTGCAAGTACGGCTTCACTAAAATCTTTATATGCTACATTCACACCGAGCCATGGCATGAATATTTCACAGATAATAATCAAGGAAGAAGATGATCGCTATTTTTCTGACCCAAAACTTAAAGGTCAGCGGGATATCCGTTATATAAACCCACCTCTGTAAATAAGAGTTGTAAGTCGTAGCAGAAATAATAAAAATGCTATGGAACTGGATATTTTTGCTTCAAGGCAATAAAACAAAGTATCTCAGGATAGAAAAGAGTTGTTTGATAAACAGCAACAACAGCAGCAGCAGAAGCAGTTGTTGTAGAAGTATTAGTAGTAGTAGTAGCAGCAGCAGAAGCAGTTGTTGTAGAAGTAGTAGTAGTAGTAGCAGCAGCAGCAGTAGTAGTAGTAGCAGCAGTAACATTTGTTGTAGAAGTCGAAGTAGTAGGAGCAGCAGCAGCAGTAGTTGTTGT
>BMAT01001005.1:57947-74922 GCA_019649035.1 Elysia marginata | reverse complement strand
TGTAGATCTAGTAATAAACCAGTCAAGAAAAGATGATTGAATTTTTTTCGGAGGGAAAAGCAGACCGCATAAACTTACAATGACAGTTTAGATCTGATTTCTAGATCCATCCTTACCGCTTCCAACCCGAGTTGATTCCAGCCCAGATTCGACTTCCCTGCCTTTGATTAACTTTTTATCCATATTCCAGACTCTCAAATCTAGATCTAGGGTCGATCAGAATCATTATTAAATTTTAAAACACAATTTGTAGCCCTTATCTTCTAACTAAGCTCTCTTGATCTGCAGGACATGTACGAACACAAAGTGGGTCTATAAGCTAACGATAATAAAAAAAAAACACAGAAAAAGCTGGAACCGTCAAAACAGTATTTGCTGTCTAAGAAAACGATATTTCTTTAAAATTTCTTCATCGTTAACGGCTAGGGCAATCGATGGCATTTTTTTCTATAGCGAAATACTCATTCTTTTCACAATGCTCGCATTGCCTTCGAATATGAGCTGCTTGATAGAGAGCGGACTTAGAATCAGTGCCTGTTAAGGCACAGTTAGGACCCCGTAACTGTGTTCAGTGGTGCTTCAACCAACCCGTAAAGTCGTGTAACTTTGCGTGGTGTTTATGCATACACACTAACTGCTACGCGCCCGTAAAAGACTGTTCCGACCCCGTAATGGAGTTACGGGGTGATTATGCATACTGCTACTGAACACCTAATTCAAGCCCTGCAGTAGGCCAGGCCTAAGTCCTAGGCTGGTCAATGACATGCAGATTTGGGGGAAAAGCTGTATTGTAGGGGACGGGGTGGGACCCTTGATCGGGTGGCCCTTCTTACCTGTGCCACTACTTTACTGCCTGGGCTAGACAGGAGACTGCTCACTCTGATCATCACGGTATAAGATGCTGTGACACACACACTGCACAGGGTACATCCAAACCTATAAACACAGAAAGCCTTTTACACTAGCCTCGTCTTTTCATCGTTCTCACCCACTCGAGTCAAGGACAAAGACTTGACAAACAAAGCAATTTTTAATATCGGACATATAACACTGATCAAGGCTAACCAAAGACGTTACGATTTCCCAAGTCTCTATGGGACTAACACATCACGAAATATCGATATTTTATGTCCACTGTTCAGACTGCTTTGTCTTTCACCTATGATATGTCCATGTTGTATTTGCATGTTTTGTCAAGCTTTAAAAAGTTGTGAGACTGAGACTGACAGCCATTTAGGTTTTGCCTCTTTTGTCCTTCCAAAGTTACGTCAGTAATGACAAAACTTAAATCTTTCAATATTTTCTTTCTTTCTAAAACGGGAGAAAAGATGTTCTGTTAAAGTGTACCGGTTGTACATAATTGTAATAATGAGGTGAAACGGCATCTAGTCTACCCCATTCTAGCGCATTGTGTGTAGAAATTCAACACCTCAATTTTCATTTAAATTCTTAGATTTATTCATTTAATATTTTTTTTTAATAAAATAGTAGCGATTTTACTCCCCCACCCCTCAAGCTTTTAAAAGCTGCCCAGTGATGCCTAGGCTGTCAAAACTTTATAGAGATCTATAACTTCAACACGAAACTAATTTAACCTATTTTGTGTCACTATAACAGTTACTGTTGGACCCTAGACCTGACGCAAAATTAGAATGACTAGATCAATTTTCATTTTTTTTTAAGCCTGAGGAACTGAATGAACAATGAGTTGAATCACATATTTGTATGCCAGAGCATAGCACCAGGATTTTTAGTAGAAAATTTGCTAGATGTAGTCGATTGAAATAGATATGAGCAGTTCCCAAAATTTGGCGCGCAAAAGAAGGGCATGAGAGTCAAAAAAAGTTGTTACATAGAATTAAATTTATTGCACATCTGAATACTTAAAGTGTTTAGCAAAGTGTTGTTAGAAATATCTGAGCTTAATTTTATCCTTGAATGGCATACTAAGCTGTTAAATTGCGACAGTCAAAAACCTTACACAGATAACTCTTAAACAACAAAATTAACAATATTTCCATATTAAAAACCCCGGGAATGAATACTGGCCTGCATATCATGAAATATGTAAGGGATTTTAGAAGCAAACCAATACATGTACAAGTTTTGAAGAAAACTTTGATTATTTACGATTTTTATTGCTGACTTGTGTCGTAAAGGTTATCCATGTAACTGTAACTGAACCTTTTAAAATCGCCTTTTTGCATTTATTTTTAAAAATATCACATAGTCATTAACTAAGTTAAAGAAGATAAAAATTGTCAATTGCATTGCTTGTAAAGGTTTAACGCTCAGAACCTTTCAATCCCACTGTTTATTTAACAGGTTTTATAAAATAATGCTGTCTAACAGCGATCACTCTTACTACAAAACATAGAGTTGCATTCAAGGCCTATAAAACTGTTTGTATACAGCTACAAGACAACAATTTTCTTCGTTTTTGAGGAGTTGAAAGCACCAGGGTGAGATTTGATAAAGCTAATGCCTTTTTCGCCCATTGTGAAACACACAAAGAGACACCTATCTTGGTGTTACAACGATAACTCTTACAACACAAATTAATGCATTTTTTACCCTAGGATCCTCAGGAATAAATAAAAGTCCTTTTCGATGATGTCATTACTCAGATTAGCAAAGACAGTATTTTAATCTATATCAGACACACAGTTATTGTTCCAGTTCTCAATGTATGTCGTAAATGTTATCTGTGTAAGATCAGATTGAAGGTAAAAATTTGAAACAACTTTTTTGTACTAAAGGACATTAAGATGCTCAAATGCACTTTTGCTGAGTATGTTCATGTGAAAAAACATGATTGAAGACATAAAAGCGGGTACTTTGACATAAACAAGATTTTAATTGGCAATGAAAAATGATCTTACACAGATAACTCTTACACCAAACAGGGTAATAACCTTTATAGCTTAAATTGGCTATTTAAAGCACACAGCTTAGCCGTAGATAGTTGCATCTATTCCACCAGGTTTTAAGGCTGAATGGCATTTAAACAAAGAAAACCATTCCTCAGGCTGCTCAGTTTGATATAAACTGACTTTCTTTGGTTTATTATACCGATAACTATTACATCTTACACGGGTAACTCCTGTAAGACTCTTACGACAAGGTTTGGATTCACTTTGCTGATTGGCCAGACTGGCCCAGCCTTCCCCACAAGTTGTTTTTAATCATGTATAACTGTACCATAGTCATTCTCTACCTGTTTTGGCTATTTACAGCCCAACCGAGCGTGACTTTCAACTAGATCTACATCTAGCAGTAGTTTTACCTATTTTTGACAAAGAAGGATGTGTGTTCGAAAATGTCTGTAAATCTCTTCCATAGGCATGAATAAAGTTACAATTACAGAATTACTTTACATTTCTCTCACCTGCTGTTCCTTTTGGGACCCTCACAGTCACAGTGATTTTCTTGGTCAGCCATTTTGGGTTACCAAAGTAACACTGCCGGTACTCAGATGATGTATTGGTTGGTAAAAGACTACACTTGTTTTGATTAGTGCTACTCTGTCAAGTTCAGAAGATGCATATTGGTAAAAGACCAGCCTCTTGGCCGGCTCAGCTGAACTAAAATGCAGGAAAACAGTCAAAATGTGACGCTGTGTACCAAAAAACACTAACCCAAGTTATACAAACCCAAAAAGCTTCTAGATAAAAAATAACCTAACAATTACACTTAGTTGATTAGAATATAATAAAGTTCGAGCTCGATAAAATACCTATACTAGGCTTCGAATCCGACGGCAGATATCCAGCGTTGACAGTCTGACAACCGCACAATGCAACGGTGGGAAGCTAGAGCTCCTGGAGCCTTACGAGTTAGGCAGATGTGAAACGTTGGGAAGCAGGGCTTCCGTGACTAGAAAATGACTGGTAGAGTAGTGGCCTCAGAGACCGGCTAGTGACCACAGGACGATCAATTCGATGTGAATAACTGCAAAGTTACTAAATGTAGCCAGAGGAGCCTGTTATGTAGCAGGCAGGCAGGTATCGCCAGGACGCAGGGAAGATCCAGACCCTCAGCAACCAGGTAGCCCCAAGAGGATGTCAGGACACACCTGACCATAACAGCAAACGTTGCCCAAAGCGACGTCAACAGTAAAGGACAAGGTGGACCGAAGCAACATTAACAGCAAAGGTGGACCAAAGCAACGTCATCAGCAAAGCAGAAAAACTGGCTCAGTAGTTGTTGATTTAAGAAGTTAAGAATAAGATTCTGTTGGCCATAATGCAGACACAGAAAGAAAAAAAAGTTGCTCATATATCTGAAAGTTGATATCTCGTTTTCTTAGGAATCCATTTGAGTTCACATTTTTTCTATGAACTGAAGTTTATATTAATAAACACAATTTTCTGTATAAAAGAAATTTCACTTTTTGTTTGCAGGTGTTACTTCAGTACTTGTAACCAAAAGTTGTGAATATGAGGGTCAAAGAAATTGATCGAACTGCCAATGTGGCTTGGTCTCCTGAGAACAAATTCCCTATTTATATTGCAACCGGTACTGCTGCGCAACAGTTGGATGCTACCTTCAGGTATGCGTGGTTTCCAGTTTCCTTTATCATTATCAATATGTTTCCTCATATTGAAGTAATTAAGATCTGTTTATGCTAAGGCCTTTAAGTTTAACTCACTGATTTTTTTCCATTGCAAGCAAACAATTATTTTTGCGATATCAATCTATTCTAGTTTCAGTCATTACATCTATGATAAAAAAAATGTAGCAGCTATTGCTAGAAATAAAAAATAAGTCTGACCATTAAATATAATCAGTGGTCTTGAAGCTTTGAGTGGCTTTGAGTATTATCAATTAAAAAAAAATGAGAAAAAAAGGCTGGGCAACCATACATTTGCAAAGTTTTATGTTTGGTGTGACTCTTGGTATTCATCGCTTTACTACTTGGTTCATTGGAAACATTTTTGAAAAGAGGATTTTAAATTAAAATATAAAGTGGTAAAATTGTGGGTTATAAATTAATATTATTGTGACCAACTTGTGAAAAGGAACACTTGATTTCAAATAATTCTTTATATCGTTAGAAGAAATGTTTGGTTTTTTTTTTTTTTGTAAGAAAATAAGATTGGTTTCATCTATAAAGTATATTTCAATATACATGTATGTGATTTGAATCATGAACATTCTTCCTGCTCTTTTCAGCACATCCTCATCAATTGAGCTGTACAGTTTGAATCTAGATGAGGCAACTTTGGATATGCCACAAGTGGCCTCTGTGACCTCAAATTTCAGGTGACCATTCTTATTTGTCCAATTTCGGGAGGATTTTTATGGGTTGAAAATTTTTTTCTGCTTGATATTTTCAAAACTTTTTTATGCTTTCATAACTAAAGCGCCACACATTTTTTGATGTTTTAACAATGCCAACATTCCACAAATCTTTAGGCCGCTAAACAGCCTCTTTTAGGGGGGCTGTTTTTGGGATGTAAAAATGATGGGATGCTTCATACTATAGTGGATCAGTTGGTGGTATAGTGTGGCACACTTCACAGCCCACAGAAGCAACAGAAAAATAATTTAACTGGTGTAATATAATATCTTAGTTTTATGGATAGTAATTTGAGAAAAATTTTGCCTAAAGTTTAAATTAAGTGTTTTTGTGTTTTTTAGCCTTGAATTGAGGTACAATTCACCTCTGTACTGCTTAGGCTTTGAATATTGAACAGACCTTGCACGGCTTGCGATCGAAGTGCGAAAACCAAAAATTCATTATTAGGCCTATTATTCATAAGTGCCACTTTTCTGCTAAATCCGCTATGTTCCGACCTTTCTGATTTTTCCGCTATCTACAACTTCAAGCAGATTTCCGCTATGACCGATAAAATTTGAGGACATACATAATTATGACGGGTCTGTCTATAAAATTACTTATATTCTTCTCCGTTAGAGTATAAAAAAGAGGATCGACGGTCAGAGTAAACTGCGTTAACCCAACTTTGTCGCTCGAGTCTAGGATAACCCGCATAACAATCCCATCCGCGAAGCAAAAAAGTAGCGGAGGTAGTTGGAAATTGCTTGGACGAGAGAGTGTAAAAATGGACCTTCGCGGGTTAAGCTCAGAACAACAGAATATGAAAGGGGACAGTTCTCGTAAAAGAAAGGATTCTTAACTTCGTAATCTAGGTCTACCGATATGCGAACAGTCTCGATCAACCTTAAACAGCACTAGCGCATAGCACAACATAGAAGAAGGTTCTACGGCAATGTTGTACTAGCCAAGCAAGACAGATGAACTAGAAGAAGATTAGCTACTGCTATTGTAGGTCATATCATAAAAATTTCACAGGACCGCAAACAGTCCTGTAGATCTATAGACTAGATCTTTATAGGTCTAACTTTTCATATCTAACATTATCTGATTTAGTCTTGGATTTGTATTTTTTACAAGGGATGCAAATGTATTTTAGGCAGCAATGCACACGGGGACTATATGGGTGTAAACTGAAAGCCATGATAATATCTAGAAATTTTATCTGCCAAGGACAATGGAAAATGGGATAGAGATCTAAATAAACCGACAGTGTGGATTTTTAGTCTTTTAAAAGTAGTCTACCGCAAATACCGATATATCTGAACATGTATTTAGCTTTTTTATTTGACCTCTATCATCTAGTTTCATGGGTGTTACTGAAAAATTTCACCACCCCTGAAATTTGATACTAATATCGTACCAAAATTTTTCCACCCCTGAAAATGTAGGCGGAAAGGTGAATCCCCTTATCGAATATACAATAGCAATAAACAATAGTAATTAGTAGTGAGCCTGCATTAAAGCGATATTTCATTTCTCATGTTCAGACTAACAGGAAATGTCATACCTGTTTTGTTAGTACAAGGGAATCCTCTTTAGATAAACCCCTCTGGGCCAAATAAAAAGTTTATTTTAACTAAAGTTTATATTAAGCAGTATCAATATAAAGAAAAAAAAGGAAAGGGATAAAAAACCTAGTTTATCTTAACCCAAAGTTCATCTTAAACAGGGTTTATCATAAGCGGATTCCACTGTAGTTTTCAAGTGTTGCTTGATCATCAGAAGGGCCTCAAGATTATCAGGATTCATCCTGGTCCTGTCTTTCTCCGTGATATCGTCTATCAGTTTAAAAGACCCTTCAACAATGGGCCCACGAAAAGCATGCAAGGTTGCTTTAACCAACTTCGTCCAAAAGTTTGTATTTTGGCTGACCATTTTTGGGTTGTTTAAATAAATGGCAGAACCAATCAGTATTAATTCTGGAGTTTTCTGTTTAGGCATGTCAAAACTTTCTCTATATTAATGACAATGAGCCCCCGTCATATTGCAAATTGCATTTCTAGATGGCGAGATCAATAAAATCTATGTTAGAAAAATCTATTAGTAAATGTTTTGAAATGACCTGATGTAGTCAAAATAAGGATATAAGCCTTAATACAGTAGTAATAATACATTATAGCTCTAGTTTGTAGATCTAAATCTATGCTCGCACTAGATCTAATAGATCGGTAATCTTCAATACTTCTCATGATCTCAAACTCCGTGGTTTGGAAACTCATCCCAAGTGGCATAAATAGATCTAGTGATTTTAAAGTAGATCTAGATCTACACTGTTAGTTAATTACGGCTTTCGATTCATTCCAATGTATATCGGTAAATTGAATTGTTTTCAAAGTCTGTAAGAAGTGAAATGACTTGAAGAGAAAAATGCAGTGCGTAATGTTTACACTTTCTGTCATTCCGGCCCTGAGCCATTGAGCGGTATCTAAATTTAGAAAAAATAGACATAAAAGCAATGCCTTGCGCCTGTGAGTGTGAGACCTTGCTTTTGAACGTCACGGAGGGCATAGTTCTCAAGATTACATTGCAGCAGCTGGCGATAAAATTAGAACACTCTATTAGAGCTGGCGAATGAGAATGGCGCTGGCGGTATGATGTCACAAAAACATGTAGGGCTTCCCGACGGTATGGATGCGAGATCAGTCTTGGGCTTGGGCCGGCACGATTTGCCCTGTAAAGGGCCCATTAAAGCAAAACGAAAATAAGCTGCTGGCAAAACACAGCTTAATTGTTTGTTCATCACCCGATGGTTAAAAACCTTATCACCATAAATGTTTCATTCCGGAAAGTTATCTTATCCCGGCAAATGATCTTTCATTTTTTTCTTGTCCCAGAAATCCAGGATATCCCGGAAAAATAACACCCACGTCTAGTTTAGAATAAATTCGTCAAACAATGAAAAATGTTAATTGAAGGTTACAGGGTGCATTGAACTCCACTTCCTGAATTAACATCTGAGCCCAGATATTTTTTTTAAAACATCACAAATATTTATAAAAAAAATGGCTCGAGAGACTTCTTTGATAAAAGGAATCAGGTTTTGGTGAATGTCTAAATGTTTAGATATGTTAGTGCTGTATGTGTTATTAGCACCAGGGCCTTTCATTTCTAGGGAAAATATATGTAGGCCTAATGTATTCCAATCAAATGTATTAGTGCTAGCAAAGTGTCTAAAAAGGAATATAAATACATTTTTAGGGTTGAAACCCTTTCCCTGAGATGGCGTTTTATAAATTATATTCAAACATGAAATAAGTAAATTGCTTTCCAAATACTCTAAAATGGCTTCCTTTAGGGGGTAATTTTCAAAAAATTTCCGGGGGAGCGTGCCCCGGGACCCCCCTAGATAAGCTCCCGCCTTCGGCGGTCGCATCATCTGTTACTTAACTCCAGCAAAGTTCCTCCTTTTTGAACATTATGAAAGTGCACCTATGATTATAAGACTCTGGGCTAAGGCAGTAAACCAGAGTAGTCAAATTTTGGCCTTGCTATCTAGAATTATCCATAGATCCAGATTCAAATGTTGAACAGTGCATAAATGTCAATAACACTTTGTTATTCTAACTTTTTAATGAAAATTTCTACCCCTCCAAATTCTCACAAAAATCTAGATCTACATGGAGAGCACCTCCACCGACCCACTTTAGCCGCCATTTTTTATTCAGTTTTGTTTACCAGCAGTTCAAAAATATCATCTAAATTTTGTTTTATCACAGTACAGCATATGTGTTTGTTGTCTGGAAAATACAAATACTCTGGAAGGCTGTAATCTACAAGCCCATCACCTTATTCTATAAATAGACAGCTTGGCACTATTAGCCGAACTCAGGTTTTTTTTTCCAGTCATTCTATGGTTGCACCGCCGACTCCCTGTAAAAATCGCAGAGATAACTAATTGGAAAGGTCCCAATCATATAAAACAACTTAAAATTGTTTGTAAATGTTTGAAGCGGATGGTCGTGTTATTATCAATCAAGTTTTAAGTTTGTTGGTACTTAAATCTCGATATCTCCATCTAGAATCTTAGTGTTTGTGTTTACATGAAAACGATAGCTTATTTCCACTAGCAGAAGATTTAACATTTCCTTTTTTGGCAAGATCCAGATTTACAACAAAAAATATTACTGTTTGAGAAATCCACACAAACAAGAGAGTTGAGCTTAGGGCATAGATTCTACATGTGTTGTTTCTAGATCTAATCCAATTCTAATTGGAGACTAGGCCTAACTTACTTAATTGAACAGACCTCACACCGTTTGCGGCTCTGATGTGCAAAAACCTAGGCCTAGGACAATGTATTTCACTCTAGGCTTAGGCCAGAGTATTCAAATCTTGATCTTGCTATCTAGATCCATAGATCCAAATTCAAAACAAAGATGTTAAACAGTTATACTATTTGAGACAGAGAAACCTAAACAAAGAAGAGAGTTGAACTTAAGGTATAGATTCTACATGCAGAGTTGCCAACCAGTACCGATTTCAGTATTTTAGTACCAGAATGACCACCAAAATACTGAAGTACTGATGCCAAACCTAAAACACTGAAATTAGCTATTACTTGGAAAAATATCTATGATTGCTTAAATTGGAGAGAAATTATAAAGTCAAGCCTAGAACAAATATATATCTGTCTATTACTTTATGATGACAAGATTACCTGCAAAGCCAAAATGCACCAGATCATTAAATAAAAACGAGTCAATATCTTTCCAGGTAAACTCATTAGGTATGGTGTATTCTTAAAGTACTTGAGAGCTGTGATTTGTACTCTTGATAGGCCAGTAGTATTAGATTTCCTCTCTTATTCCTTTAAAATTTTATGATAAACAACTTTTCACATAATAATTGAAAGTTGAATGCTAGGGTTAAAAAAAATTAGATTGCATTTCACAGAAGTGGAGGGCTTGCACCCTGACACACAGCCTGGTGAGATGGCAATCTCACATCACTGACCTGCGGTATAGCAGAGGGCACGACAGTGGTAGCTTTTATAGAGCAACTCTGCTTGTTCTACATTCTATTTTCCTGCATTAATGCCCTATGATCTTTCCCCACCTTCTTCCCCTTCATTTGAAACAATGCTGCTCAAATTTGGTATGGAAAACATTTTTTTTAGCTGCTAAAATACGATTTAATAGAAATTGATTCAAAAATAAAGCATAAAGAA
Source organism: Elysia marginata (assembly GCA_019649035.1). NCBI lineage: Eukaryota > Metazoa > Mollusca > Gastropoda > Plakobranchidae > Elysia > Elysia marginata. Next base: position 64,411 of record BMAT01001005.1, on the reverse strand, counting down.
ATAAAGCAGCTAAAAATTTTAGACAAAATATTCATTTGGTGAATGAGATCTTGATACATAAGCTGCAAGCCGATCAATACCTATCATCACATTTGAATGAAAATTTCTTTCATGCATTAATTCCGAAAAATAATAGAGACAGTGGATATTTTCTCCAAAAGCACAGGAAAATATTCCCATATTTTAGGCGTTTTTTTCTTCTATAAAAGCCATCTGAAAAAAGTTCCTTTAAAAATTCACAGCGTCCTCATTTATTGATGGATATTTAAAATTTAGTTGTTTTTTTTGTCAGCTCTGACAGAGCTATCAAATACAAAGCGCCTTTGCATGTCAAAAAAATTTATGTTTACATTGCTAGATATTTATCAATAGGTGTTAACAGAGAAAAAAAAAATTATCTTGTGTGAAAAAAAAAGGTTGTGTTAACTGTGAAAGAACAGTTTAGTTTTTATATATATATTTTATGTTTAATAATTCTAATAACATTAATAACAATATTGAACCCTTTGCAGGTTTCACAAAATCGTTTGGGGTCAGATGAAGGACACAGAGAGTGGCTACTTAATTGGTGGAAGTGAAAATGGTTCAATCTACATTTACAGTGCAGACAAAATGTTGGCCAAATCAGCAGATTGTTTAGTGGCTGAGCTTACTAGGCATGTGGGTGCTGTAAAGGCTTTAGATTTGAACCCTTTTCAGGTGAGTACGCACTGATTGTATGTATTGATCAGATATTGTTATGTATCCAGCTTAAATGAACAAGATATTTTTATTTTGACATTATGAAATAATATTTTGCATTTTTTATATTATATGCTTTAACTTTTAAGCATGTCAAAACTCTTAGTCTTGGTTTGTGGGGTAAAAACTCAGAATACTTCCTAGCTGGATGGATGCCATTTTTAACAATTTTTTCTGTTTTTGCTGACATTCTTATTCACTCTATGATTCTTTCTTCTCATAAACTCTCAAGAGATGGTGGATTCACTCCAATTGATTTAAATGAGTTTATGACAATTGAGATTAGTCTTTATATGCAGTGGAACCTATGAAGAAAGACCTTGAAAATAGTTGGTAAAAACTAAAGCTGGTCGGGATTTATATTATTGGTGTCCTGCAACACTCAATACACAGAGAGTGTGAGTCTTGCAATAAACTGTATTGATCTGCATCCCATGGTCTGTGCAAGGGCACCCCCCCCCTCTTCCTTCCACAAACACACACACACACCATCACAATTATCACACCCACACTCTTAAATGCATACTGCACAGTTCACAGCAGTACCACTTCATTTTTCTCTACTTTTTATAAGTTCGTTCTTTTGGTGGTTTTTTTTCCTCGTTTTTTTTTTTATTATTTTTATTCAATCCTTTTGTATCCAAAACAAATCAAGGTGTATTCATTTTACCCAAGTGAAATACTAAATGACTACTATTGTTAAAAAAAACAACATTAATAGTTAATAATATTGAAAAAAAAAAGTACTTTACAGTAAAGTCACAAAAGAGGGGTGGTCTTTATTTGAGGAGTCTTAATTGAGGGGTTCCACTGTATATCCTTTTTTGCTGTTCTCTAAAAACAAAAGTTCCGATGCTCTCCAGAATGACTCTGTAAAAATTCACAAGTGTCACCTTATTGACCTTAAAAGTTCTACAAAACAAAGCACCATTGTATTTGTCATCTATGATTAGCGTTTACAAACCATCTAGCACATTGCGCAGTAGCAGTAAACATTCGTTAGTTGTACCTAGAGTGAAAAGGAAGAGAAAAATCATTTTTATGTGCAGCCCCTCGAGTTTGGAACTCGCTTCCTCTACCCATTGGACAGATCAAGTCTGCTTTAAAAACGCTCCTTTTCCAAATGTATCTGTACTAATTCATTTTTTCTGAGAATGTGTATTGAAAAGATGTCAATGCGCTTTGAGCTTTTTGTAAAAGTGCTATATAAATGTTCTTCGTTATTATTATCTTAGTTTTCTTGAAAAGTCCATACACTGTGGCCTTTTTTAATAAATTGTTGCAATTCAATTCCCAACTTAATGTACGTGTAAAATTCATGAGTGGCACCTTATTGACCTTAAAAGATCTAAGTTTTCTTAGAAAGTAAATACACTTTGTGGCCTTTTTGTATAAATTATTACAATTCAGTTCCCAACTTAGTATGCTTGGCAGGATTTGTTCAATTGGGCTCTTCAAATAGCTATCCAAACCCAAAACTTATTGTGGAAAGTATAAGATATAAAATATGAAGACACCTTTAACGATACTTGATTATGATTATATTCGTCTAGCGCCTATTATAATCTATGTTATCAAGTTTTTATGTTTTTTTAAATTTTTTAAAAAAGTGAAGATCCTTAACTTCCACTCTTTTTTTCTCCTTTCTTCCCTTCAGCCAAATCTACTGGCATCTGGTGCTGGAGACTCAGAGATTTACATATGGGATCTTCTTAAAACAGAGAATCCTATGACACCAGGACAAAAATCACAAGTAATTAGTACAGAAATATATGCAGTAAAATCTTGTGCAGTGAAAGTAGTGCAGGCAATAGCAGGGTTTATTGCTTAAACTAAAACAAGTTAGTTCAAAATAATTATTGATGTAAACTTTACTGCCTTTGAACCACAGCGACAAAAGCCTCTCATTTTTGTTCCACTGGAATGGGTTAAGTGAATAAAAAGCATTTTTATTTTAAATAAAATAAAATTGTGCTAAGAAGAGTTACGAAGGCCAAGGTTTTCTTAGGCAATTTGCCATTCAAATCAATTTTAAGAGTGGTTTGTTCATTTTGAAAGTTGCCTTTTTTAAAATTGACATAGCTGTACGGACCTGTATTTGCAAAGGGATATTTGATGGAGAGAGAAAAAAAAATTGAGAACAATTTTGTGTTCCCCTCAAACAAAATTCAGATCAAAAGTGTGATGGGTTAAATAGATTTTACTGTTTGAAAGATGTGTCCATTTTTTACAATATTTTTTTCACAACGAATGATTTTCAGCTACTTTTTTTGTTGCAATAATTAAGTTTTGATTGATATTTCATTACAAATTTCTAGAACAATTTATTAATTAGCCTTAATACATAGGAGACCAGAGACAAGTATACTTGCATATGATCCCAAATGTACAGGGCCAGTGGTGAGTGTACATGCGGGAGAGGTCTACTCTACTTATCCAATCCTTTTTTTTTTTAAATTAAAATCTTAACTTTGTTTTTTTTTCCTTTCTGGTCTTGTCAAACCAAAAGTATATACATATATACGAAAGTTATATTTGGGTAAATAGTCTATTCCTGGGGGGAACAACCTTAGAGCAGTGACTCTAGTCCTTTATGTGTTAATGAAGCTTTGGGCATCATAATGTTGGAACATTTACTTTTTTTTTTTCATCTGAGCAAATGTGGAAAAATTATAACATGTACAATTCTACTTTTGATACCCAGGTTGCAGTATGGGAAAATTTTTGCTTGATGTAAATTGGGTGATAAATGGATTACATGTAAAATTACTATAAAGGATATTTTAATGCCTGTTATTTTATTTTGGTTTTTGTTAAGTTGCTTATTTGTGTTGTTATTAAACCCCTAGATTTGTTTGGTATTAATATTCTACCTTAATGTATGCAAACTACATACTCTTATGAAAATACAGTTTTTAAACTAAGTTAATATTCCTAAAGTTCATTTCAAAATATAATTATATAATTGTACTATCTACAGCCCCCAGAAGAGTTGGCTTGTGTGGCATGGAATCAGCAAGTTCAGCATATCCTTGGATCTACCTTTGGGTCAAGATCTGTTGTATGGGACTTACGCAAAAATGAGCCAATCATCAAAATTAGTGATAGCATGTCAAGAGTAAGACAAAGGTTTCTTTTTTTAAATGCAATATCATTTTGTCAATTTTACAGTTTTGAACGTCTGGTCTCCAAAAGAAATTTATAGACAGTCACAGTAAACTTATGCACTTATAAGAATAGATGGCATGGGTGGGGGTGTGCCGGCTGTAGCCGGCATGCCGGCCAATCAAGATTTCAGGACATGGTTTGCCGGCCTAATGTCATTTGGGATAAAAAATCGTGAGCCGGTCCGTATAATAGAATATAGATGAAAACTTGCACGTCGTAACCGTGATTTTCGCAAGTTCGGTTCAAGCCAACGAAATGTTTCCCAGTTACATTCGTTAAAACTCAGCAGCCAATTAGGCATAGATTTATTTAGTTTTGAAAAATCCGAGCCGAATTATCGAAAGTTGAACCGTTTGTGGCAGTGACTCATAAGGGAAGAGGCCCAGCGCATGTGTAGACCCGGCCGGCCAGGTCAAAGGAAGACTGGTACAGATGAGTATACTTCATAGAACTAAAAGCAGATTCTTAAATTCTGTTCCTAGAAAACTACTTGAATTTTGCTGTTTGCGAAAAAGCCGTGGAAAAGTGCTTTGGATTTGGTACATTATTCGTTCCTCGAATTCATTGATGGGCTGAAAGTACCGATTTATGGTTCCGTTTTTTCGGTCTCAATTTCGACAAGTGTCGGTAGTTTCTGGTCCACACAGACTACATGTGCCTAGTTTACAGAATACAGAATTCTTTATTAATCCCACAAGGGGAAATTAAAAATACTCAATCGGCATCGGTAAATGCGGGTCTGAGTGCCCGGTTGCATAGGAAGGTCATTGTCCTTGTGCGGTCATCCGGTCATTGTCCTTGTGCGGTCATCAGGTCATTGCCCCTGTGCACATGCATCAAGTAGGCCCTATTTTACAGGGATGCAAGTTTTCCGATTTTAATCGGAATTCCGATTTTTTCGTCTCCCTCGATTCTTCTGATTTTCGTATTCCTTCTTCAACCAGACAATCAGCAACAAAAAAGTCAGAAAAATTATAAAATTATTAAAGTAAGAACCTAAACAGAGAAAAGATGACCGGAAAATCGGAAGCGAATTACAAACCTTTTTCCGATTCTATGGCGATACCGATTATTTCTTTTTGTTTATCCGTTAGTCGATTTCCTTTAGTATATTATATGTAACCTCATCGCCCGATTTCCTTTTCTTGATGAGTTCGATACTGTCCACACAATGGCCAATGGGCGTAAAAGCAAAAGTGAAACTGAAAGTATGCTACCGATGATTTTTCTTGTTTATCTTTAGTATACTCTGAATAAAGCTATCTTACGATAATACAAACACATGGTTCTATGACTGTTCAAAACATCGAGAGTCCTTTATAATCCTTTCTTACATTACATCTAGATCTATACCTGAGCAATCTTGTGCTTTTCGTCTTTTTTAGCCAAGAGCGATCTTGTACAGTGATATTATTCATATTGTGATTGCTGCACCTCGTTGACCTTTCTAGATCTGTTTAATTTTCAAGCAAGTGCTAGGCTAGATGCTTTTAAAAACTCTTAGATCTAGTAGTCTTACTCTTCAAATCTAGATTAGATCTATTCTATCTCTCTATAGATCTAGATTAGACATGGAGAAACAGTGTAGCTATTCATTAAATGACTTAGCCTTACTGGCTTACACTAGAAAATATAGATCTAGATCTAGACTCTAGTAACATTCGCTAACAATCTAGATTATGATCATGGTGGCCATTCCAAGTCTAGATCTAGCCCAAATTAAGTTCTTGGATCGGAAATCTACAACATTACATTGTGTTTCTATTTCAAAGAACAAATGAAGGAGAAAGACATCAATGGAGACTTTTATTCTAGTTATAGCAGGAAAAATTTCGGACAAGGATAGTGTTGCATGCTGTTTGCTGTGTAAAAGGAGACTTTCTTACCAAACTGGTGGCAAAATCGTTTTTGCTGGACACTGAAAGGCTGGCTTTAGTAATCAGAATAGCGCGTGCTCGGAAACTCCCATAAAAAAATTTCCTGCTTTTTTCTCATGAGCTGCTTGCATCCCTGTATTTTAGTACAGTGTAGTGAGTACCGGCACATGTATTTTTACTTGTCCGATGACATCACAAGTTTCCGTGCTTTCAAAGTAAGAACAGCACAAGACCAAAAAGACAGGACAAAAAATCCCACAACTGCTATTTCTGGCTCATAAATTTATGAACATGTGTGTGGATTCTGTTTTTAGGACGGCCTAAACGAGTTGCACAAACAATGAGCTTAGAGAGTATTGAAAACTCTGAAGGCTAGAACTACCATTCTACTACAGTGGGATCCGCGAGAAGTCAACTAGCTTGAAGTCAACTCTCGGTTAAAGTCAACACCTCGCAATGGTCCCGTTTTTTTCCTTCTTTATTTAAGTAACTTTGTTTCGCACTCAGTCAACAGGTTCGGACCTATTTTCGCTTAAAGTCAACACCTCGTTGTCAAATGGAAAGATATAGAGAGACCCCAGATGGGGCTTGGGAGAGACAAAGAGATATAGCGAAGGTGGGTGGGTGGTAACTCATTGTCTCCAATCACGATTCAAGACACAGCGTGCAGCGCTTGCT
>BMAT01001005.1:7099-17963 GCA_019649035.1 Elysia marginata | reverse complement strand
GAAACACCCTGGAATTTGATAGCCTGGTGGCTGTAGGAACCCTGAATTAAGCTTTTTGATCAAATACAATCTTTTAATATTAATGCTGCTTTTCTGAAGGTATATAAAAAATCCACCTTAAAAGCACAGGCAAATTTAACGAAGCATATTCAACTGAATCTCAAATTTAAAGAAATAAATACAACCAAATCTCAAATTTAAAGAAATTCTGAAATAAATACAACCTAATCTCAAATTTAAAGAAATAGAAATGCAAAATTTAACTTAATAATCAAGGGCTATGATTTGTAATCCGGCAATATGACTAAGCCTCATCTATGCGTGTGTCTGTTTGCTTTGTCAGGTTGTTGAATACACAGGAACGGAAGTAGCTGCATCCAGTGGCAGAGGAGTAGATGCCCAGGAGCTGGCCCAAAAAATGTCTCTCCTAAACACAGGGGTGAGCAGATTTTCAATTTGGTGATATGGAAACCAAGGTTTTCCTCATTTTTTCCCCACTAGCAGTTTATTCTTATCAAGATGCTTATCTCTCAAAAAAATGTTTGAAGCCCTATAATGTCTAAGTATAATTTATTAAATAATTTTAAGGTAATCTTATTTGTTTTATCTTATGACTAGGACGTACCTTGTAAAATTTAGAGAAAAAATCGTTCTTTTGTAACTTAAATACTTTGATCATGCACACTTTATAGCCATAACTTTGGCAAAATAAACCCAAGGTTCTTTTGTGTGAAACAAGTTATCATATTAACCCCTTCACTGTATATGGTTCTTGTTTTTTAAGCCTGGCGTCAAAATCACATAACCATGAAAAACATGCCCATAGTAAGGGGTACAGATCAGATTTTGCGATTTTTTGGTGGAACTATTTAAAAAATTTAAATGGTACTGGCAGACAAATTCCTCGGCAGTGAAGGGGTTAACCCTAATCCGCGGTTGCCTGGCTGCTGGCCTCCTGGCTATCACCGTTGGAAAATTTTATCTTTTCACTCTGGATAAATTGGGGAGATTTTTCATAACACTGAATGACAGGAGGCTGGACCTGGTTGCGAATATGACATGTGGCTAACACGTAATAGTCCAAACGACCACAGACAGGCAATGAGACCTCTGGTCAATGCCCCCTCTACCTGTACAAGCGTCTAGGGTCTTCTGGGTGTGATCATGATACGTCAATTACTCAGGTATTAAAATTTCAAAACCACAGCCTGCCTAACTTCTATCCTGGCCAGATTTGCGAAATTTGTCACCTCTCTGTGACCATATCAGTCCCTTTCTCTGGTCGACCTCAGGCTAGTGGTATTGGTTGTAAATCAGAAGGTGGTCTGTGATCACACCATGGGGCAGCAAACCAGGGTGAAATTTTCCTTGTATTTATTGATTGATATTGTTAGTGGCTTGTTAGGCGTTTCCAGCTATCTGGTATGACAAGGGAGTGCGAAATGTGAGTTAAAACTAGGCTATCTTGGAAGCCAGTCTACTGCAGAGTGGAAAGTTTTCCGCGGCATCGTTAGTTATGGTCTTTGACCCGCGACAGCGCGGCTTGCACCCACTGTGGTGCTGATTTTGTGCAAGAATCGCGGTCTAACTCTGCTTAAAATGGCCGTGAGGAAAAGCAAGGTCTGCGGTTTTAATATTGCTACTGGTTCATCCTCCCTTCTTTTCTGTGCTTCAATATCGGCGAGTGTCGCTAAAATCAGCTCCATGCATCATACCTATGCCTAGTTAAGCTCAGTCGGTATCGGTAATATTAGCGTCTCCAAGCGCAGCACTTTTAGTTAGAGCATTGTCCATGAGCGATCATGGGGTCATTGTCCTTGCCTTGTGCTAAATTGTATGCATTGCATCAATTACTGGTAGGCCCTTTCTTAGTATCTGTACATGTATTCTTACTTGCTTGGAGCCTCGCTTTTCCAGGCTGTCCTTGAAAAAAAAAAAAACCAGCGCCAACTTAAAGAGACACAACAAACCGCACCTGTTATTTCTGTGTAAACAATTCTATCAATTTTTTCTATGGATGGCCCTAATGAGTTGCGCAATGCAGTCAGCTCTGCTGTAATAATTCAGTGTACGGCCTTGTTCAGGTGACTATCAGAAAAGCTTAAGGCTAGATCTATCATTCTACGATGGTAAGCTTGAAGGCGCTATACCACCCATCGACCCACCCCGTTCCTGTGCACAATGTAGATATTTTTATGTATACATTGCTTTTGCGTCTATGTGGAATATGTGGCAAGACCATTAAACCTTTTCAAGGAAAAAATCGACGTAGGCCTTTCTCTGACTTTTCCATTTCAGCCTCGAACTCTCAGGACAGCAGCCGTCTTCCATTTCCATTTCCATGTCTCGAGTCTTTTCCCATACACCTCTCTCTCTCTCTCTCTGACAATATTTCTTTTTCAGCCTGACACACCCATACTACCCGCCCTCTCTCCCTCCCTCGTATCTTTTTCCATATCTCTCTGAATTTCTTCCTCTCAAACTATGATTTCTTTGATGTTCCTGCTTTTTCTCTGCCTATGAACTTATCTACTACTCCCCCCCGCAACCTTCGCTTCATGGGAACATAATCTTTCTTTGTCAACCCGACACACACATGCGCCCTATATCTCTCTTTCCCTTTAATATTGGGAAATGAACAAGACTTGCAAAAACTCCTTTTTACTCGAAGTATTAATTTGTTTGATAAACACGCTTGATTGAGAGTGGTACATCTACAAGAAGTGCATTTCATTTTAAACTTGAAAATTAGGTATAATCAAGTGGAAGGAGGTGGGCTGGTAGTGTGAAGTTTGGGTTTTGAAGATCTAGTGCTCCAGACAAAAATTAATGAGATGTCCCCGATCAACGGGAATCATGGTGCTACGTGTTACTGAGGGCTAGTACCCGACTCTATGTCATTGATGCTTGTGGTCAGTATATAGGGATGCGCATGTATGCATTCACTTGTTAACAGTATATTAACTGCATAGGAGTGACCCCGCCATCAGAAACAGAGTGTGGCCTTTTTATGCTCGCAGTGTTCTGATGGTAGAGATGCAGAAGCCACCTATCTGCATTTAAGGGTGCCTATGCAGTTGTTTTATTGTTTGTTGGGTCTTTTGATAAAATAGCTAGAAACCCTGGTGTGAACAAATATAGGATTGGCAAGGAACGGAAGTATTAGAGATAGTGTTGTGAAAATACATCTAGGAAATATTAGGTAAAGGTCTTAGTTCCTTAAAACATAAAATTAATGAACAAAATGACATCAAGATCTAGAGCAGATGAAAACTAGCCCCTCCCGTTGTGGTCAAGTACAGTGTATTAAATCATATTGCTAAGATTTAAAAAATAAATTTGATTCAAGGTTTATTCCAGATTATTAGAGTATATATGAATCAGCATGTCATAACATGTTGCATCATTTGTAAAGGGTTGGTTGTATGGATACCGATTGAAACCATTCAACCACAAATTTTTTTACACTTTCCACTCTGCTACTGGCACGGTGCAGAGTTTGCGGGGGATGTTCAAAGCCACACAAGTGTCTCGAAGCACTGGTTAATTCCTCAAATCAAAGGCAATATAGTGGATGAGTGAGAGTGTTGGGTTAAGGTGTATTTGCGAATTTTTTTTTTAAGCGAAAATGTTTTTAAAAAATTGTTAAGCCAATTGCTTTTTACTAATCTCATATTTATAAGAAATCTTAACTATGTTAACCAAATTTTTGAGACTTCCTATATCTATTCTACATATTCTAAAAAACAAATGCTGCTTTAATTGTGACCCTTAAAATTATATTTTTACCAAAACTTCAATTAACTGTCTTACAGCTTCTGGATATAAAAGTCTTTAGTTTTCATTAACATTTTTTTAATTTTGCTTCATGTGAGTCCAGAGTATAATGAAGGCAGATAGACTGACTGCAAGTGGGCAAGCCTCCCCTAATGTTGGATCAAAGGTAAAAATTTTGCAATTGTTCTATATACTTAGGCATATTTATTAAAAAGCAACTATCTTTCACCATTTTATATGCACATAGTTATGACTCAATCTCAAAAGTTGGGATGCAGAGTGGTCTGAAATGTTAAAGATGCTTCCTGGGAAGTTTATATTGCCTAGAAGATAGTGTTGTCACTACATTTGATAAAAAACACGATTATGTTTCACTCTGTGTGTGCGTTGCTGACCTGACAATGACACGACATTTACTCTTTTTTTCCCGTTTAGGCTACCAAATTCCTGTGTATTTTCAAACAGCTACATAACCTTTAAAGAATTGTACAATTGTACAACATACTGCGTTTTTATACACAGTAACTCATTGCGTTTCACAAAATTTTTGCATACAATCATGTACGTATTTACTAAGATCTAACCGACCATCCTGCCATTAAATTTCAACCTCTAAATAACGCATTGCACTTTTATTGGTAAATAAGTATCCAGTTTTAGTTAATTCAAATCATTGACAACTGTGAAATTTTATATTAAAATTTTTGATAGCCGTTTGATTTTAGGAACATGACCATTACATGATGACACGTCCAAAGTTCTTGCGTTTTTGTTTTTTTTTGTCATGCCTGTGCATAGACAATGTTTTATACGAATATAAAATTCGGCCTATCTTTGAACAATGAACATTTAAACATTTTTGAACATTTAAAAATGTTTTTGTTTAATGCTCATCATTGTCTAACCCATTTTTACATAGATCTAATGTTAAAAATTTTGATACAGGCGTGTAAATCTTTCAGATTTTGGCTGATTTTTATTCATTACTATTTTAAATATAAAAAAAATTCCTGTAATATAGCACCTCCAAACAAGCGCAAGTTACCCCTGAGGATGGACTTTCTCCTCTTCTGCTACAGTTCTGTTTGTAAAACTTCGTCATGCACATTTCCTTTTACTATTTTCAGAAATTTAAGATCTTCTTTGAAAAAAAAACATACTTTATAAACCTCGATTCAACCTGGAGAGTTTTGGTCAAAGAGCCTTTTCTATCAAGGACCAGAAATAAGGAACAATCTTCCATCTCCTCTTCAAAATGCAAAGATGCCAACATCTTTTAAAAACTTTTTAAAACTCACCTCTTTTTCCTAGCTTTCGTAAACTAATATTTCTAAAATTAATTTAATGTATTTTATATACACTGTATGTCTATGACTATGTTTATATACTTTTTAAAAGCTGATTTATGTAAAGTTTAGCATGCAACTTTATTTAGTTTTATCTTTATAGCTAACTACTTTTAAGCTTTTGTGCCATGACGTAGAAGTCTCACTCTTTTAAAACATAAAAAAAAAAACACATGAAAATTTGTTATAAGTTGATTTTTGTAAATGCAGCATGCCAATTTCTCTATTGTTGAGCCGATAAAAGCTTTAACAATCATTCTTTTTAGCAACAATACCATTCTTTTTAGCAATGACATTTAAGTTAGTAGCATGCTTCAAAAATCAGTCCAACAATTTTGCAACAGCATTTGAGAAAATTTGTCATTTTTTCTAGTTTTTCTTTCTCCTAAACTGCATATGGGTTATTTTAGAAAATTGTTAAAATTTACATTACAATAGTGAAATAGCTTACTTTTTTCTATTGGAAAAATGTGGTCTTTTAAAAGTCTTTTATTTTTCAATGTTTTGTCACCATTTTCACAAGTTAAATGCTCAAGGCTCCTAACTCGGGCAAGCAATAAATAAGAGTTTTTTTTATGTCGTCTTTTAATTCAAATTGCTTTGATTGTGGCACAGACACAAATAGGCACAAAACACCATTTCTGAAATATATTGCTTCAAAGAAACCCACTTGTGCAAACCCAATTTTCAAGACAGAGTCATATATGAAACATCTCATATAGTTTTGTATAAAAAGTGTTTAAAGTAAAAGTAAGGTTTTGAAAAAAATTTCTACAGACTCCTGAGGCTCTTGATAATTTTCCTGATGGATCAGCAGCATTCGATGAAATTGTTGGATCACAAGCCAAGTTATCAGGGGCTCAGACGCCTCTTGTCATTCCTACAGACAATGGTAAGTATAGTTTTATTGTTTCCTTTCTTGTGTGATTTTTTAAAAGATTTTGCAAAATAGCTGTGGCATTAATGTGATACAGCTAGCGGGTTACCTTTCTACGGTGACCACCTCTATTGGCAACCACTTTTCGGACTCATTTTTTGTTTTCTGTATGTTTAGATGCCTCTATGGCGACCACCTTACCAACACAACTGCAGGCAGCGTCACTCACAGTATTATATATGCAATCTCTGTAAAAAACCTCTGCAATGCAACCACCTGAGAACCAATTAGCCACTATCCCCCTTTCTCTTTTAAATTTTTTGATAAATACTAGCTGAATGCCCCATCTTGCTCAGGATGAAGTGGTCATCTCAATACAATAGTTCACAGGACCTCTTTGTATACCACATTTCTGGTTCTTCCTTTTGTCGATCGGTGGTATATTGATGTTGTGGTATTAGCGGTGGGGGTTGATTTTGCGGTAGATGTGGTAGTCTCTCATTGCCAGTGTCTGTCCCTCATTTTGTGCATTTTCATGTTGATTTTGCGGTAAAAGTGGGGGGTCTCTCTTCGTCGTGTGCCAGTGTCTGTCGCTCAATTTGTGCATTTTCGTTTTCATGATCAAGTTCAGTCTGTCTTTTCTTATTTAGAGGTCGGGAGGGGGGTGGGTTAAAGTGCCGATATTACGTTTTAGTCTGGGCATGTTTTTCTTAACCTGAAATAATCAACTGAGATAGAGGATTTCTATTAAAGTATTATAGGTCTGGATTTCGATAGGGGTTGAGCATGTTGTACATTCAACATGTATATATTGTGATAATGTATAGGTTTAGATTTTGACAGAAAGACCTTGTCTCCTCGAGATTCTTCCTGTTGCATCATGTAAGATTGTGATCTAGATCTAAGAATAAGACTTCAGACCACAATGTTTATTATTATTTTCAATAATAATAATAATAAGAGGGCTATTCACATTGTAATGAAAGAATATTGTAATTGAGTTATAATTGATCTAATTCAGTTTATCAAGGCCAACTGCCCAAACAACATGAAAATTCAGACAAAATAATCATTTATTGAGGAGTAGTACATCCTTTAGAACATGAGATGGATTAGTTATATAACAGAATTTAATACAGTAACATTTTTAGATTTAAAAGGTTGCAAAAACATGAGGATGGTAATTCCCTATCATTTCTTCAGATAAAAATGAAGGTCTAATAAAGGCATATTTGATACATTCAATAATAGTTAGGTGCTAATTTTCTACTTCAAGACAATCTGAACATAAAGTACATTCTGAAATGTTAAGTTTATGTAGGTTGTCATTGACTGGGAGACTCTTACAACGTAGCAGGGCAAACAGTTTTTGTTTAGGATAGTTGAGAAGTATGTTAATATACGGAGCGGGAAATGGGCTGGGATGAAAATCTAAATATTCTGGAAAAAGTTGTCGAGCTTCAAAATTAAGTTCTTGAAAACAACTAGATATGAGCCTGTCCTTAACCTTGCTTAAAATAACCCTACATTTCCCATATTCTGGTGATACCAAGCCTCACCAAATCCCAGCAAACATAGTAAGGTTTGAATTCTTGACGCCCAATTCCTACAACTTCTGTAATGAAGTAACAGTTGCGTATAACATTTTTTGACATACCTATCATCAGAAAGACCAGAATTTAATTCAGGGATGCAAGATTTCCGATTTTTGCAGGAATTCCGATTTTTAGCAGTTTTCTTCAACTAAAAAGCAGGAAAACTTTGAAAACTTCAAAAATTAAGACTTAAATGTTAAGGAAAACGTCCTAAATTAAGAGTCCTAGAAAATCAAACACTTCTTACTAGATGTATAGCTGTGGAGGCACTACTACAGCGTCGTATATATCTCTTTCAACTGGTCCATCAATAGATCTATAAGGGCACGTACAGAGTGTAAAATTTTCCTGCTTTTGTAGCACGGGCCGCTTGCATCCCTGTTAATTGCTCTGACATTATAATCTACATACAGGTGATATCTGCCACACTCGCGCAGCGTGGCGGAGTTGTTAGCGCGTCAGACTCAAGATCACGGGTCCGATTCCCGACCATGCAGTGTTGCGATTGCCTCGGGAAAACAATTTACCCTAACTTTCCCCAATCCACCCACCTGTAAAATGGGTACCCAGCTACAGGCTTCAAACGTACTTGTCTGCTGGGGCATATGTGGCGCTGCTCTGTGGCGACACAGTTAAGCTGAATAAAGAAGACAAATTTTCCGAAAGGGATTAATATAGTGTATAAAAATTTTTAAGAAATTAGTTGTGTGTAGTTTTACCCAGATTGAGAATCATTTTACAAAATTTTATGCACATTTTTTATTTCTGTTCGTTTCTGTATGTCCCAAATTTCACCCCCATACAGATTACAGGAGAGCACTTTTAATTTTTACATCAAATATTGAGTATTTTTGCATTTATATTATTGAATTTATGGCAAAGTACACGAATTTGGTTTGTGTGAAAAACCCCTCTTCTAGCAAAATTATAAACGCACTTAGACCAGATGAGATGCAGAGAAAATGTAAGTCCCAGGTAGTTAAAATAGCCTGACCTTTCCATATGTTCTTTTGTGAAATTATTGAATTTGGAGGTGAAAAGATAAAAACAACAATGGGCAGCTAAAAAGAAAGTATAAAATGGAAAGGATATTGTGATATATAAGAAAACATGATACCGGTACGAGACTTAAGCATTAAAAGAATTCGTCTCTGCAAAAAAATAAAATTCATACTTACAGAATTCGAACCCAGTACCTCCTGGGTCTGAGGCAACAGCGCTACCAACTAAGCTATGGCTTCTGGTGTCAATAGGGCGATTACAAACAATATTATAATTATTTTTCTGATACTTTCTCATTGAAGATTGGGGTGATCTTGATCCAGACAAAAATTTAGATCAAGATCTAGATCCGTATAAGCGAGAGAGATACCAAGCCTCTTCTGTAAGCGAATGTAATCAGGTGACATTAAATGGCTTTTGTTAAAACATGGAGTATTTTATCCGGGTTAATATATGTTCTGACACTGCACCTGCTGTTTATTTCATGTGCTCATCTGGTCATTTTTTAATCTCAATATCAAAGTAAAAAATTGAAACTGTATTCAGTGAAAATTTGAGGCAAATCGGTTCAGCAGTAAGATCTGGGGACGATTCTGGGATGATTTTTTTTTTCAATATATGATTTGTTGCAACAATGAAGCAACTGGAAACAATTGGAAAAAAAAAAACCCAGCATTTACGGGTTTACAGGTATGATGCCTTGCACGATCACCTGTCTGTCCATCACAACCCTAATTATCTTCAGTGGCCGCCTTGGGTAGGTTCAACTGATTCAATATGTATCAAAATAATTCAGGATACATCAAAATAATTCAATATTTATCAAATCCTGTGGATTCATTGATATACCATATTGGGAATGTGTGGCTGTGTATATGTGAATTTTCAAAACTTATCATGAAAAGTAAAGAGAAGATGAGAGAGGAAGAGACAGACCTGCACACACAGATACAGACAGAGCAAGAGAGAAAGATATAATATATAAAATACTTGTAAAGATGTACCTGACCTGGTCGAGTAATACTAATAGACTGGACTATGCCAAAAGTTGCCTTTTTTTTCTCCATGTCCTTACATAACTGCATATTGAATGTCAAACTTTGAAGAAATCAATTTGTATCTCAACATAAATTTTCTTTTCTCTCAAAAATCATCTCTCTGGCTATGTAGCTACAGCCGTCTACCCCCCCCCCCCTCTTTAAATAAAATCCCCTTCTCTTTATCTTTTCCCTAGTAGGCTACTTCTTCTCAATGCAATGTATTTTTAAAAATTTCTGGTCCATATTTCCTTCTCTTACTCATAATCTTCACGAAGAAGCATCTCTGCCTTCAACCTCTGTAACATGAAAATAACCATACCATGCAGAGCCAAAAACAAAAAAAAAAGTTCCATGCAAAACCTTGGCTTGATCTAAGTCTAGACTCTAAATCTAAATTATGTTCTAGATCTACATCTGAAACCAAGATTATCTAGATTAATTTCTAAAACTAAGTCAAGTTTTTTTATACTATTATATGTAGATCTAATCTAGATTCAACGACGAACTTGTGACACTGGAGAAAGCATAAATTAGTTGTCGGTTTTCTTCCGTCTTCTGATCTTTTTGGGTGTCTGGAAAAGTGGAATACATTTTCTTTATAAATTCTTGGCTATCTCTGGGTTGTTTTGGCTGTTCTCAAATTTGTGTAGACCTACTTTTTACATTGCTGTTCCCTATTTCCCACTCCTTGTGAAGAAACTTCAAGGTATTTATCTCCTAAAAGTGGAACGAAACTTTTTCAAACATAAAATAATTATAAAAAATGTCTCAAGAGACTTCTTTGGTAAAAGGAATCAGGTTTTGGTGAATGCCTAAATATTGAGATCTGTTAGCGCTGCATATTTTGTTAGCACCAGGGCCTTTCATTTTGGAAGCATACCAGTTTGACACAGGACCAGTTTGTCACAGGCACTGTACGTCACAGGACCAGTTTCAAGTTTGTCACAAAGTTTGTCTTACTGCCAGGCACAGCCCACCTTGACTGGCCCAAATGTGCCCTAGTAAATTGAACAGGAGTCGCAGTAGAGCTGTGTGGATAAGCAAGTCAATTTTTTTAAAAGTAAGGTATATATTTTAGCTCTTAAAATATTGACAAAACAAGTAAGCTGTCGGCTTTACGCCTTCGTCAGACAAAAAAAAATAATAAAAAAACGTGTAAGACACTTACATAAAAATGGATAGGACTAACAATAAAAAAAAAGCAATAATATTATTATAAAAAATATA
>BMAT01001001.1:356277-367291 GCA_019649035.1 Elysia marginata | reverse complement strand
TCGATCAAAACTAGAGATCTAGACCTTGCAGATTTTTTAGGCACTAAGTTATCACTAGTTCTACAATACGTAGCTCTAATTTCTAACGAGGCGTTTTTTTGGGGGTTTCCTTACAAGTGTCATAGTCCTGGTTGAAGGTTGTGTTCTGTGGCTTCAGCCTGCGCTTGAACACGGCGAATGTACAGAACAGAGAAGAACAGGCTCTGAAAAAATCACACACAGATTGCAGTAAGCGTTTTATATGTGGTGTCATAATCTTATATTGCATATTTGATAGGAACGCCTCGATGCATGCTCAAGAACTTAAACGTAAAAGAGAGCGCCAGAAAACGCCGTGTGTCGACAAATAATAAGAATGGAATGGTACAAAAATGAACAATTTCAAGGCAATATCAAGCACAGAGCGTTGGCGATTGAGCTGCAAAGCCATGATTAAGTAAATACTCAGTATCCTATCTTACCTCAAGTCTATACAAATCAGATTTACAATAAACAAGTTAACTATTAAATACTAATAAAAACTTTTAAAGCGACTTGAGAAAAACGTAGAAAATTAGAAACAAAAATGTCACGGCCTTGTAATCAAAACATGGACCTGTTCAGATAGAGTGAGCTAGTTCAGGAGATTCGATGTATTGACCGCACAGATTTCGACTTCTGAAGGATGGTACATCTGTCCTAGAGGGGACCAATATATATTATATTTGAGGACTAAAACATCATGAGACTTACGCGCACTCGCCCACACTGTAGGACTGGGCAATCTTCATCAGAGTGGTCACCTCCGTGGACACATTCTGGCCATACTGGACACTCGCCTCGAACGTGCAGTCCACAACGCTACCCGAGTAGAAGGAACAGGCCATCCCTGGACACAGTCGTGAGGAGAGAGAGAACAAGATTAGGTCGTCTGTCGTCGTTGAAGGTAGACAGAGAGAGAGAGAGAGAGAGAGAGAGAGAGAGAGAGAGAGAGAGAGGAGAGAGAAATAGAGAGAGACACAGAGAGAGAGAAATAGAGAGAGACAGAGAGAGAGACAGACAGACAGACAGACAGACAGACCGAGAGAAATAGAGAAAGAGAGACACAGAGAGAAAAAACTATAATGATCTTTCCTCACACACTTTAGAGCCAAATCTCATTAGGTTATTGCAATAATGGTCGCTTAATTAAGCGGTTTATTTTTTATAATTTCCACGAAACCTTGATCACAGGCTTTGAGCAAGTAAAAAAAAGATGTTCTTTTTAATCTCGGGAAAACCCGTAAAAATAAATAAAGGAACACTACTTTTGTATCATGGCGCTGAATTCACTGTTTTAGGTTTCTAACATAAGTTTACCGACATGCCGTTACCAAACAAATTATCTTCTTAACTCACACAGGAGCAGCACACGTACAAGATCTTACACTGCCTACAGCCGGGGACGTCTGACGGAGGCAAGAAAAAGTGTGTGTAGAGTTTTTCCTAAATACTAATCGCTGATATTCCAGCCCAGGGCTCGAACCCCGCACCTGTCGGTCTTAGAGCTAGAGTGTTTATCACTACACCTCGACGCCACAAATTGAACAAGAGAGATCTTCACTCCGGCACAAACTTTTATATTTGGACTTCTCTTATACCTCCTCTGCCTAAATCTCTAATCTTACACCCCCCCCCCTCAAAACCGGACATGAAATACTGCAATCCACCAACAGCGGGAAGATCAAGATTTATCTCTGTACATTAAAAACATTTCATCTCAGAGAAACCAAAGTAGCAGTGAGTTAAACTATTTTGGTTAAGTAAAAATCCGTGGTATCTTTTCAAGAGGCAGACACAATCAACCAGGGAGTTCCTTTACACCATGTTGTCACGACAAAGTAAAACCTTCTCCTTCTCTGTGTCATTCCTATCTATACATGCAATGTCATTGTCCCGATATAATTTAAGTTAGTGGTTAGTTTTGTTTTGAGCATGCGTTAGAGTTGTTTTTCCTTTGCTTGAACAAGAATGTTTTTCCTGCGATTTTCTTGTCTAGCCCGCCGCTCATGGGAGACGCTAGGGAGGCACTTCCTCTCATTGCTGGTTCATAATATAAAAGATGGATCAACCTGTGTCACCGCGGGGCCAAAAATAAAAGGTGTGTAAAGTCTCGGAAAGTAAAGCTTAAAAGGTCATGAAAGCATTCAATTCCCATGTAGACTAAGCAATAGTGTAAAGGGCTAATTGGTTAATATGTTTATCAACAGAACATTTTGTAATTGTTACAAAAATATCGCCTTATGTGAATATAGTATGTTGCAATAGAGAAGGGTAACTCTCGCACATGACCGCGCAAGCTCATTCATCGTCTCTATTAATTTCCGGTTGCTCCAACCGTAGAAATCACCGCGCAGGGGTCATTTCCGTTTATATGAAGGGAAAGGTCAATACGAAAAGAAATCGTTCTTTTGATGTACGGTTTGGTGGGAAGTTTTTTTCCCGTGAAAAAGAAAAAAAACCAGGCTGAAGTTTGTCTATGTTTTCCAGGAATCAACTCACGTGGACACGAGAATAAGTTAATCAAATACACAGAAAACTGGATACCGATGGACTTGGAGGATTCAGTATTAGATAATAAAAAACACTTGAAATCTCGACCACAGATTCTGAGGTCAACAATTCTAGACGGCGCCCGTTATTAGAGAAAGGGTAGAGTTTTCACGGCTAGGCTGTGATATAATAATCTCTCCAAGATAATGTGCTTTTATAGAGTTAATAAGGGACAAATAGGAAGGAGAGGGGGAGAGAGTGAGTGAGAGAGAGAGAGAGGGAGAGAGAGAGAGCGAGAGAGAGGATGAGTGAGAGAGAGCGAGAGAGAGGATATTGGAAGGAGGTGGCTAGAGGGGCGAATAGAATTTAGTAAAAGATTAATACAACCAGCAAAAAGTCACTATAAAGAAAAAGTGATGTATCGGCATAGAGAGAGGAGAGGTAGAGAAGGAGTTAGAAAGAGCTCTATGAAATGAATAAGGAGACAGACAGATACATAGCGCCGGCTTTCGAAAGAGAGAGAGAGAGAGAGAGAGAGAGAGAGAGAGAGAGAAAGAGAGAGAGAGTTAGAAGAGATTGAGACATACATGAACATCTCCTTAACCTACGTTTGACGGCGCCTTTCTCCTGGAACGCCGTGGTGAACGCCTGTGGCGCGGCAGGACGGTAGAAGTCAGGCGGGTAGAGCATCCTACACGTACTAGGGGCCGTCACTGCCTGGCACAGACACGTCTCGAACCTGGACACGTACACGTTACACAAGAACTACATTGTAAACAGAACAGTAACCCAGACTGATGGGACGCGTTACATACAAAATACATGTAGTTGTAAACAGAACATTAGAGACCTTTAGCACACGCACCGTGTCTCACTACGCGTACGTGAAAATCGGGAAAGCAGATTGAGAAACTATAAAAATAATGAAACCAGTTTCTAAAAATAGACCCACAGACGTTCGCGTCACACTCACGCGTTGCTGCTTAAACTCTGTAATAACAGACTGGTGGGGGGGCGTTAAACACAAACTACATGTAGTTGTAAACAGAACAGTAACAGACTGATGGGGTGCGTTATACACAAACTACATGTAGTTGTAAACAGAACATTAACTACTTATACCCAAACTACATGTAGTTGTAAACAGAACATAAACAGACTGATGGGGTGCATTATAAACGAACTACATGTAGTTGTAAACAGAACATTAACTCCTTACACACAAACTACATATAGTTGTAAACAGAACATAAACAGACTGATGGGGTGCATTATACACGAACTACATGTAGTCGTAAACAGAACATTAACTCCTTATACACAAACTACATGTAGTTGTAAACAGAACATTAACAGGCTGGTGGGGTGCGTTACACACAGACTACATTTAGTTGAAAAAAAATGTTAACACAGACTGGTGTTAGAGTTTGTATGTGTTTGGTGAGGGGGGATACAGTTTATATATTTTGGTGATAGACACAGCATGGAACCAGTGACGACAACGTATATACAATTTTCCCTATTCATATCAATAAATTGGTTATTAGCCTAACCCAACTGGTAATCGTCAAAACACTTTAAAACTTCTATAAAGCAGTACCAGTGCTTATTGTCAAAACACATATACACTTGAGAATGGTCCATTAACTAGCACTGGGAACTCACATACATGCACACAACAGCAGCTGACATGGACAACCACGACCGCGGCTAACCTTTTCCTACAAAACTGACAATGATCCGACAAAATTGATCAAAGGTCAAAAGTCATCAATGCAATTATGAGTTTCGACGGATTAGTACAATGCGGATTATGATAACATTGTCAATGTTCTGAGAGGTTTTTGGGATGCTAAAACAATCATAGCGTTAACAGTATCCGAATACACACAACACAATGATAAGATTCTCACGATAGCATCTCCCAGTGGAAAAATCATGCAAAGAAAAGCAAGAAGTAGAAAATCTTTACAAATCTTATATTCCGTCATCGTCTGGGTTAATAGAGACCTTAAGCACACGCACCGTGTCTCACTACGCGTACGTGAAAATCGGGAAAACAGATCAAGGAAACTATAAAAGTACTGAAACCAGTTTCTAAAAATAGACCCACAGACGTTCCCGTCATGCTCACGCGCTGGCTGCTTAATGTCTCTACTAACTGATTGGAGACGCCTCGGGTATAATACGTCCGGTGCCTTTTTGAGATGTGGAGTTGCAACGAACACAAGTTCACAAGGTCAAGTGTGTTTTAAGAGCAAGCTTGTTGCACAGGATGTAAACAGCATTTAAAAAAAAAACAAAAAAAGATACTTGTGGTCATCAGAATCGATTGGTTGTCATTAGCGTCTCTGCAGCTCTTGAAACTGCCGGATGTTGCATGTCTAGGGTTAACAGGAACTTTGATTGGCTCATTTAAGTAAGATTTTTACGGTTTTTCTAAAGTTCTTTAGATTCTCATATATACACATGTAAAGAATAATTGTACTCTTGCAGAATGTTTCACGTAATGTATTTATATCTGAAAACTGTAAAAATGTCTCATTTAATTCATTTATGTATGTTTTAAAAATAACCAATGTTTAGCAAAAATAAACTTATACTCTTGTATGAACATTGTTAAATGTTTCACAAAAATATACTCATGTATGAATACTGTCCAAGAACAAATTTCCCATTGGGACGATGAACATAGGAATCTTATCTGTCCAAGAACAACTTTGCCATTGGGACGATGAACAAAAGAATCTTATCTGCCCAAGAACAACTTTGCCACTGGGACGACTCAAGAAGGAATCTTATATGTCCAAGAACAACTTTGCCATTGGGACGACTTAAGAAGTAATCTTATCTGCCCAAGAACAACTTTCCCATTGGGACGATGAACAAAAGAATCTTATCTGTCCAAGAACAACTTTCCCATTGAGACGATGAACATAGGGATCTTATCTGTCCAAGAACAACTTTCCCATTGGGACGATGAACATAGGAATCTTATCTGTCCAAGAACAACTTTCCCATTGGGACGATGAACAAAAGAATCTTATCTGTCCAAGAACAACTTTCCCATTGGGACGATGAACAAAAGAATCTTATCTGTCCAAGAACAACTTTGCCACTGGGACGACTAAAGAAGGAATCTTATCTGTCCAAGAACAACTTTGCCATTGGGACGACTTAAGAAGTAATCTTATCTGCCCAAGAACAACTTTCCCATTGGGACGATTAATAAAGGAATCTTATCTTATCCCAACCGTAGACCTCACCTCAGAAGGTTGATCCCCAGCTGGTCAATAAACCTCTCACTCAGATTGGCCTGGCGTCTGCTGCGCTGACCAGGCTGTGGGGACATCAGTTGACCAGTGTCCCTCGTGATTCTCTCCCGCCTGGTCAGCGGCTCCATGACACTAAGCACCAGGTCACAGTCAATATCCAGCACGAAGCAGCAGGACTGGTCAAGTTCTTCCTGGACGGCTTTCAGAGTGGTCAGAGGCCGAGGAGGGTCTGGGGGGAAACAACACAGCCCACGTTGTAGATTTTACAGCACAAAACCAAGGCGTGTTTAGCAGTTCCTGCACTATCAACTTTGCTAGATTAACTTTTAAACCTATACAGTTTTTTAACTTTTGAAACTGTCTTTGATGCGTTGATTAATTAATGATACGGCCAATGCTTTTACAGTTTTTATAAGATTTACAATTTTGAGAGTAGTTATCATCAACATCATCATCATCATCATCATCATCGTCATCATCATCATCATCATCATCATCATCATCATCATCACCATCATCATCATCATCATCATCATCATCATCATCATCATCACCTTCATCATCATCATCATCATCATCATCCCCATCATCATCATCATCCTCATAGGTATCTATACACAATTCCTATTGGTAGCTTTTCTGCTTAAATTCTCTTAATATTTCTTTTTTATAGCAGGTTATGCACTACTACTAATCTGGTGTTGCTTGCATTTTCGGTATTTTGTCCAGAGCAGTGTCAGCATACAATTGCTCGAATACTAACTGCACTCAACTTTCTACTTTATACAGTGTATATCCGGTTAGTTACCTGTTGGTTCTACGTTATCAACACCAGTATCGTCCCCATTATCAAGCACATCGTCCACTGTTGAGTTGACTGCAGGTTCAACCGTTGTCTCTGTGTCCAGTGTGCTACTCTGGGTTATATCTAAAACATAACAAATCACACACAGCGTTTTAAAAAACGAAAGAAACGAAACAAGTTCAATAACAGAAACGGGTCTATTGTGCAGGCCCTACATTGGAAACACTCGCTTCCAGAAAATGAGTCTTCATAGAAACTTCGGGCTAGTCCCGACACTTGTAGTCGACCGAAGTCTTATACGGTTTTCTGTAGCGCTGTAACTTGGCAATGTAAATGGTCGGGAGATGAAAGCACTTAGAGGGGCGGGGGTGGAGGGGGTGGAGGTACTGTAGATTTGTGATCAGCGCTTCGGACTGGTGATCCGGCGATTGCGGGTTCTATTCCCAACTACAGCGCATGTTGTAGTTGCCTTTGGAAAGCAATTTGTCCACATTTTCTTCTGTCCACCCATCTTTAAATTGGGCACTTGGGGAATGTAAGTATTTGAGCGCCTAACAGGCAGCTGTACTGTAATGCTGTGAAATATGAGTTAAAACTGCTTTGGTGTGTATTGGCCTGCTGATGGAAATATGTAAAGTCTTGAGACTGCCTTCGGCGGTGTAAGACGATGAACATTGCTTGAATACGTGAAAAGGTTTATTCTGGACGTGCCCACGTTACACATAGAACAGAATGGCAAAGGGTCAATGAGCGTACGAGTTTCACAAGATAGTCAAGATGTGAAACGCTTAGAGCATGTAGCGGGTTAGAGGCTATATTAAAACACGCTGTTAACTAAACTGTTACTTTACCTTCTAACTCTGGCGCGGTTGTTGTGACGTTCTGGCCAGACGCTATACCGACGAGCATCACAGCTGTAGACAACAGAAAACAACAAGATTCAATACATGTAATCTTTTAAAGGTTAATCAGGCGATCAGCGTCAGCATCTACAAAGTGCACGTGAAAAATGAAACAATACAGACTTTAAGCAGCAACGCGTGAGTATGACGCGAACGTCTGTGGGTCTATTTTTAGAAACTGGTTTCATTATTTTTATAGTTTCCTCAATCTGCTTTCCCGATTTTCACGTACGCGTAGTGAGACACGGTGCGTGAGCTAAAGGTCTCTATTTCCACTCAAGGCCCCAATTCATTTTAGCTTTGAAACTTTTTGTTCGGTTTTCACATTTTTTTCCTTGACACCTATCGTTAGACATTAAAAAATCTATTAGTTTAAAAAATCGTCGTGTCTTCCGCCTTTGCCTCTTCTCTATTACTGTTGACACGAGCTAAATTCACACGGTGTGGGATTTTCATCTCTTCGATTACTTTATCGATATACAGACATGGGACGATGTTTTACTAAGTTTGCACTCCATGCAGACGCGATGCCTTGTGAGCTATAGATTTGTAGCTTCCCTCACTAAATTTCATTTTTCGATTTTGTTTTTTTTTGTGTATGCGCTATTTTTCTTCTTTTTATGTGTTTTGACAAGATATTGTTTTCTTCGCTCTATTTTTATTTCTTTTTCTCTTAGCCTTTTACCCTTTAAATTTTTCTCAAAATTTATAATGGAGATGCTCTACCCGTTTTTATTCTGCACCAGGTCTTCTTCTTCTTCTTCTTCTTCTTCTTCTTCTTCTTCTTCTAAGTTTTTTTCTCCTTTATTGGGGTTGTTTTCTTATCATTATGTTGTTTTTTTCTATTTTTATAATTATTATTAACCAGAACAGCATCAAAATTTTTCTAAGTCATAAATTTTACAATTCCTGATTGCACGATTGATGTTTATTCTTGTTTTTCGTGTTGAGCACGCTATTTCAAGCTTTCGGTAATTGAGTCTGGGTCTACCACCTACCTACGTGTATACACGCCGTTGTAACTGTTGTGTTTGATGTGGAAAGATGTAACCCTGAAGGGAAAGTTTTTCACCCTCGCCACCAGCTCAGCCACCTGCCTCTTTCACCCTCAACCTTTCCAGACACACACAAAACCTTACAGGCAAGGCAAACTTTTCATCGGTTTTTTTTTCTTCAGAAACTTTTATGTATCAAGTTTCTTTGTCCGGAATCTGCTGAAGGACTATTATGTAAAAAATACTACAATGAGCCAAGATCTTGGGTTGCCAAAATCAGCCACATATTTACGAGTCATTAAGTTCCCTTCATTTTTTAATACGATTGAAAAGACTGGAGGAAAAAGAAAACGGCCATTGTTTAAAAAAGATCTAAAAAGTGCACGCGATCAAATTTCGAAAATAAAAATTCCCTCAATTAACACTTACAAAAAAACCGAGTTAATTAGAGACCTCTTTATACGACACACACAATGGAACTGGCCGCGCTTCTGTTAACACACACAATCATACACACACACAATCACACACCCACAGCTAGTTAGCTAGTTAGTATCCGACTGCTGACACGTCCCATCAATCAAGCTACTGAGGCCCAGGTTAGCGCTGTCAACTTCCTAGTTTGCTCCAGTGCGAATGACGTCACTTAATAGCTGAGTTCTTACCCCATGCACACTTTATTGACGTCCACAACCTCACATTCAAAATCCTGTCAACTCTTAAATAATACCTAATACGCATTCTCATTGCTTGCTATTAATACCACACACGGCAACTAAATCAGCGAAAACGTAGGTTTTGTAGGGGTTTTTTTTTTGCATGTTATATAAAATTGAACAAGTTCAATGCAAACCAATCTTTGTCGCTTTCGCCTTTTCCTAATACCCCTTTGTTACTTTTTACATGCAAAATAAAACAATTGTCTCAAGACGCACAGCAACAACAATAGGATAATGACTGTGTTCTATCTTGTGTTTTACCACTGAGGACGATGTTGTGAAGCCTCGTGGTCTAGTTGTAGACGCGCGGATTTCGGACCGAGAGGTCTGGGGTTCGAGGTTTTGTCATCTAGAGAGACTATTTACACATAATTATTTTCATCGCCTCGCTCATGCGTTAAAGGAGTACCGGACTATAGGCAGTGGAAGATCTTGTCAGAGAGCTAGAGTGATACGCTTTATTTGCTGTTCCTCTGTGAGTTCAGAAGGTACTTTGGTTGGTAATAACCTGTCGAGGAACCCATGTAAAGCGCTTAGAGCTTATTTAGTGGATTAGGCGCCATATAAAAATTGCGCTTTATTTTACTTTACTTGTTTACCATTGAGGACGATGTTGATGAACACAAAGTTCGAACCTGGGAAGTGTAGAAAGGTCAGACCAAGTCCCATTCCGCCCAGAGTCTCAGAAAGAAAAATCTGTGAATGGGAATCAGATAGAGAGAAGAACAGATTTCGTTTTATGTTAGTAAAAATGATAAAACCTCGGAACGAATTCAAGCATGATCAGATTGAGAGAATAATAGGTGTCCTTGACCTTCCAAGCTTACTTTCTGTCTCTACAATACTTGAACTCTGACACGTCACCGGCAAGTCTTTAGAACTGAATTGAGTTGAGCCTTTACTCTACTCAGTTAAGGAAAAAATCGTAAAAGGAGGAGATTTTTTTGTAAGAATTAACTTTATAAAAAAAAATTATTACATACAACGAATAGTTCAGAAGACAGTTAAACATTAACTGCTGAAATTTATAGTAGAAGTTGCCATGTCGACCTTCAAAGAAACAAATCAAACCCCCCCCCCCCATCCTCATCCTCCTCTTCCCGTGGACTTAGATAGGCTGAGACCTGAAGGTATTCTAGAGCTAACCAGGCGCAACGAAAACATTGTGGTTATCTACCACAACACCCTGACTGCCCTATCGAATCTCTACACTTTTCTCATGCCGGAACAAAAGAAACCAAAGCAAAGTAAACTCGCGCCAAAGAAATTTACTATACCATGTTGGAATCACGCGCTTCATAAAAAAAATTCAAGAAGTAATTCTGGGATATATCCCTAGTTAATGAAGAGAGAAAAAAGAAAGATTAAGGGTATGATGAAATAAATGCTTTCTCAAGGCAGTGATAACTTGAGCCTTGTTTGTGTTTAGGCCAACCATCGTGAGATATCGAGTCTAAAGTACTCACGGTGAGATATCGAGTCTAAAGTACTCACGGTGAGATATCGAGTCTAAAGTACTCACCTCTGCGCCTCTAGGCCAACCATGGTGAGGTATCGAGTCTAAAGTACTCACCTCTGCGCCTCTTTGCTGCCCTACAGCACCAGCAATGGTGGTAAATCAATGTTAACATCTGTATTATGAGCCGTGTACTAATTGAAGATGACTATGAACTTTTGATTTCTAAAAAAGCTCATGCTATGAATACGATTCCAAGCTTAATAAAAAAAATCTTAAGATCGTTACAGACTCTAGTCCTACAAACAGATCGTTCTATAAAACTTCTAGTCCTACAGATTGTTCATAAAA
>BMAT01001001.1:334739-345589 GCA_019649035.1 Elysia marginata | reverse complement strand
GACATTTAGTCCATTCAGTTCCGGGTTTGGGTCGACTCTGTTTCATCTTAAATTTCGTTCCAATTAATGAAAGAAAAATGCCCTACCCAACAAAAACATGGGTGCGGATGTATTTCTTTTTACTTCTTCACCAATGCGAACTAAATATGCCTGTGTGATCGGTAAAAAATAAGCCACTATTTACCTGTACTTTACTGCGACCTTTATGATCCTGCGATAAGTCTTTGACTGCTAAACCATTGTTATGGTGCTTAGTGATATGAGCCTTTCACCACTTCACCGGTGTTACGGGCTCAAAAGGTTAAATTCCTATTTCAATTTATTACATTTCTGACTTCCAGACAACTCTCCCCTATGGTGATTTATTCAGCGTAACATGGAAAGCCTTTACGGATCACACGATCATTCCTTTGAAGAACTTGGATGGGAAAAGAGTAAGTGTGACCCCTATAGAAAACCATGCTGAATTTCCTTATATTTTGTGAAAAGTTTATGGAAACTTTGAAAACTTATATTAAAAAAAACCAACTTTTTCCTTCTTCTGTTTGTAAAGACTGCATTGATAGTTTCCATATTATTTGTATTTTCTAAAAACTTTCTCCACTTGTAGCCCAGCCAAACAAACTTGTGTTTGCAATGTGGAGGTATCATTCGAGTTGAGATGTTGCATTTTCAAACAATAATAAGCTCTGATTCTCTGAAATTTAGTAAACTTCGTATTTTGCACAAATTTATGAACTTGTAAGCCAATTTTGAAAAGCAGTAAAAGGTATAACAAATCACGCAGGCAGAAAAATATTGCCAACAGTAATTATACCCGTTTTTTTTCTTTTGTCATAGGTATGTATAAAAGACGCAGTATTTTCCCTTCTGCCTAGGATGCGTTATGGCTTGTATTACAACATGCCTCTGGTAAGTCAGGCTTGAAATAGCCTCCATTTTGTTTTCTCTGTCAATATGAAGAAAAAAAATTATGTGGAGAAAAGTTTTCATTCATTGGGAATCAAAATTCCTTGCAAAGTTGTATTTTTATTAAAAGCTATCTCATTTTCTTAAAATGCAGAATAAATTGTGACCCCAGTCCTGAAAACAGAGCTAAAGTTACCCAGTGCCATTCTGAGCTACATATATTTTTCGGTTTTAAACTTCTTTAAAATTATTTAAATCTATAAATGCATTTTGTATTGTGCATAATGTTGCTGAAATTCTGGTGTGGTGTAATGTAGTACTCAAATTTCCGATCTAAGCTAGGTTTCTGAGATTGGGGTCACAATTTAGTGCTCCTGATTAGGTGCTCTGACTCTGAGCCTAAAAGTATTAAGGCTCTCATGCAGGTAATAAAAATGTTAACTTTTCATCTTCTTAAACACTGTGTAAAAAAAGATTTCTTCAACATGAGCTAGTTAAGGGTTTAGGCACACTGCATGTGACTCCCCGTCCTCTCAAACGCAATAATAATGTTAAAAAATGTGTTAAAATTTGAAACATGTCAGAACGGACAAGGGCCTCACGTACTTAGGCCTGCTCCAGGCCACCCACGACTCCACGCCAGCGTACTTGGTTCTGGGCTATTGCGTTCTCTCCACTCCAGGTCATCCCTTGTCCCTTCTGTTCTGCCTCAGTTTTTTGCCTTACTTTATTTCAGGGTCAGCCTCTCTTTCTTTTTATCTTGAGGGTGTCAACTGAAGGCTTAACATGTGGTGGTGTGCTCTGCTAGTACGTGAAAGGAAATTCACTGCATTTATTGTTAAATATGCATATGTGTAGGGGTCCCACAAAATGAGTGTACATGCGCAATTATTCTATATGGAGGTTTTATATTGATGGAAAGGCTTTAAAAGTTCTTGAATGTGCGGAATTGAGCACTTGAAAATTGGAGAAAATCGGACTTAAAGTTTTCAAATTATAACAGACATTAGCATGTTCTAACAACATATTGAACAAAAATTTTAATATTTTATTTGATGTTCTCATAATTAGATAGGATGAAAAAACACCATAAACTTTTGATTGGAAATTTTACCTAAAATTCGAAAATGTCTATTCTCATAGATCGGCCATCACTGCATGTAGGCTCATTTTGTGGAAGCACTACACATATTGTTTCCTTGAAGGCTTATACATTTGTTCCCTTCTTTTCTTCCTCAGATGCCTGGATGTTACGGAAGCAGCTTTATAAAAGCTTTCTCGGAGCACATTCTTCACCGTCTCAATGTCCCTCAGACTGGACCTCATGTAAATAATAATAAAACTTTTATAGTTTCCTCTCTCAGAATTTTTTTTTACTGTCTTTATGTGTCTCAACCCTCTTTTTCTCTGTTCTCAGGTATTCTTCCCTTTCTCCCTCTCTTATTCCTCATTTTTCTTTGATAACAATACTTTTTCTCTCCTTCCATTTCATTATAATATATATAAATTCTACCTTCAGTGGCTTTTTAAGATAAGGATTGTAGTGGCGATATGGTATAAGCTTTTTTACTCTAAGTGGCAAGGGGGTAAATGCCAAAGCTACTATAAGTTGAATATTTTAATCCTACTACAGGCAGACATTTCGGGCATTTCCACTTAAAGCCTATTTCTCTCCACTGCTAATTTCATACTTTTAAAATCTGTCAACCATTTAAAATAAGGAGCATGATACTGATAGAACTTTTTTGTCATTCCTGATTGATGAATACATTTGTGACCTAAAACAGTTCCAAAGCTTATGCTCTATACGTTTGATATAATACAAGGTCAGAGCTGTCAACCAGTTCAGAATTTGGTGTTTTATCATTTAAATGATTGCCAACATTAACAGAGTATTCATGGCAAACCTAAAACACTGAAATGATTGTTGACCAATGTGTAAACATTAGACAGTAATTTGAGCAAAAAAAAACAAAATAAAAAAAAAACAAACGAAAAACCCAACATAAAACAACCAAAACAAACAAAAACAACTAACTCATACTGTGGAAAATGATGAATACAAGGATGTAAATCTTTCAGATTTAAGCTGATTTTATCTCCTCCCCCCTGAAATTTGGGATTTCAGCTCAAATTTCTTTTATTATTGAAATCGATTGGGAAAAAATTAGTCATTAAAGACCTGCTTACAAGTAAGGTTTTGCAGTTTTAAGCTTAATTAAGAGCACAATTTCTGCCCCCTATAAGCCATTAGAGAGTCATCCTTGCCTATTGTTACTCTATAGCTCTATTGATTCCAAAGCATTGAGAGTCTCATGTCATGGTCAGCTTTTTTCTTTTTCACAGACCATTTACAACCCTATGAAGAGGGGGGGTCTTCAAATACTGTGGCCTGATTATCCGTTATTGGCAGCGTGTCAGATCAGTTATTGGCAGCTTGTCAGATCAGTTATTGGCAGCTTGTCAGATCAGTTATTGGCAGCGTGTCAGATCAGTTATTGGCAGCTTGTCAGATTTGCTTTGCTGTACATGTTAAAATATTGAAAATACTAGGAAAGATTTTTCGAATGATTGAAGCATAAAAATTGTATATTTTGATGCGTAACCCATACACATCTAACTTTTGCAGCACAACAAAATCCGAGTGACCGTGCTTGCCAGGGACACTCTGTACAGAAACATTTTGAACCAGGAGGAGGTGGGTACTCCATCTATGTAAAACAATTTTGTTTGAGTTTGGGTTTGTTCCTATTATATACTTTTTAGTGATTAATATATATTTTTAATGTTAAAAGTATTTTTTTATAACCAGTGGCATCTAAAATTACTTTTGCATGCAACTGAAAATTTTAGTTCAATGTAAACAAATTTGTATTTGCCTTTCTATGCCCACCCAACAACAGCGACCATTTGAGTTATTGATCTATTAACATTTGAAAAAACCTAACACGCATTTAAATTATTTTAGAGGTTAAGAGACATTTTGTGATAGCTCTAAACTGAATTGTAAGCTATGCAATCCTTTTTACTAGAATGAAATTTAAAAATCTTTAATTTTTTTTTCTATGCTAGAAAGTTATTGGATGTAGTTTTTGAAATTTTGTCATAATTTTTCTTTCAGCTTGTAAAAGCCGTGAAGTCAGATGGATGTAGTTTTTGAAATTTTGTCATAATTTTTCTTTCAGCTCGTAAAAGCCATGAAGTCAGATGGAGAGCTCGATGTCTCCTTGGTGAAGTACAACAGGTGAATAAAATTACTAACATGTTCTTCCCAAAGAGAACCTGAAAGAGAAATTTTAGAGATAAAAAAAGCAATACCAAATCCCAAATTCAATTACAAAGAAATGTCAAAGCAAGAAAAAATACTGAATGCAGCTCTAAGCGTGAAATAGAAATGGGCAGGATACATAGTTAGAGTGACAGAATAGCAAGAGAGGAGCTTGACAAAATCCTACTGGAAACTAATAGAGGGGCTATATTTTTTTCTGATAAAGAAGAAACTGGCTCAGAAAACAAAAGACGGGAGGGTGGGAATGTAATGCATAGGATTAAGTAGTTTAGGTCAAAGGAGTTCCACACAAATATTTTTAATAATGTCGCTGTTTTACTTGAAATTATTTTTTTTTTTGTTTGCATTATCCGCCTTCGATAATTCAATTTCATTCTTGCCTTTTCTACAATTCAGGGATATGTCATTTGAGGAGCAGTTAAAAGTAAGTATTAAATACCTGGTTCAATTCTTGAGCAAAGAAAATAGATGGTTGATTTAAAAGTAAAAGAAATTGCAGTATTTATAAATTTTAATGGATTCAATGCTTCAAATTAAAAATACAGAGAAAAACTTCCAGACTCAATTCAAAGTCTGATAAGAGGGAATTTCTCATAGCCCCAAGTTTTCTAAATATGAGGTTTATTTTTTTGTTCTTTGGCTTTGTTACATTTATGGATATAGTTCAAAATTAATGAACTTCAATTCTTTTGAATAGAAGTTTAGATTACGGCCTATCTCTATAGTAGGTAAACAAAACGGTATTCAGTGGAACTTATTGCCTATCTCTATAGTAGGTAAACAAAACGGTATTCAGTGGAACTTATGGCAGCAGTTGGATGACTTAGATTTTGCCGATGACCTGGCCTTGCTTTCACATACACAAGGTCACATGCAAAGCAAGACTGAGGACCTAAATATAATATCAAGTAGTCTTGGGCTTCGCATCCACAGTGGAAAGTCTAAGGTACTTAGGTCAGGAGCAGAAACCAAGGAAGCAATCATACTAGGAACAGAGGCAGTAGAGGAAGTAGTCTCATTTACATATTTAGGAAGTATAATCGGCCTGAAGGGTGGAACAGACGCGGACATTAAGCCAAGAATTGGAAAGGCAAGATCAACATACAGACGACTGCAAAGGATCTGGGAAGCTGGACACATATCTCAAAAGATCAAGATCAGACTTTACAACTCGAATCAGTTTTTCTGTGTGGTTGTGAAACTTCGAAAGGCACACCTGGAGCAATAAAGAAAGTGCTAACTTTTATTAGTTAACGTATGAGGGGTATTCTGAGAGCAAAATGGCATGTTAGGGTAAGAAATGAGGAGGTTTGGAGGTGAACAGGGCAGAAACCAGTAGAGGAGGAAATCGGAATGAGAAGGTGGCGTTGGATTGGACACACATTGAGGAAACCACATAACAACATCACAAGACAGGCACTTCAGGGGAATAGAGGCAGGGGTAGGCCCAGAAAGACATGAAAGAGATGTGTAGAGAGGGAAATGACAAACAATGATGGGAAAGGGATGCGGTCAGCTTGGAAAGCTTGCCCAGGACCGGAGTGGGTGGCATTTACTTGTGCGAGGCCTATACCCTGCCACAGGTGAGGGGTATTGATGATGATGGTATATATCTCATGCTGGATAATTCAATCTCTAATGAGTCCTCGTAAAAAATAAACTTTTTTTTTTCAAGATTAAAACTTGGTCCTATGGATATTTGAATATTTAAACATCTTTTTTATTTGGTATTGTACCTCTAGCATTCTCTCAATTCTGACATCTTCATCGGGATGCACGGCGCGGGACTCACTCATCTTCTGTTCCAGCCTGACTGGGCTGCTGTCATTGAGCTGTAAGTTCTTGTTTGCTGTTTTGTGTAAAAATTGATACTGTGAAATATTCCAAGTTTTTTTTGTTTCTGGATGAGTATGAGTTGACTATTTTCAATGGCAAGATCCAAAGTCGTGATCTTGCCATGGCAACAGTAAATGATGTTGACGTCAATTTCATTGAAGGAAGTACTTTGCAATATTTTACTGTTTTTAAAAATTTGCTTTCAATTTAAATATGGTAAAAATGGTAATGACAATTTATGCAAGAAGTATATATAAAAGGATTCATTCAATAAATCTATTATACCGCTACTTTTTATTGCAAAAATGTAATCAAATGTACACAAGTATACATAATAAAGTTTTCATATTGGAGTTAAAGGAAAACAAGAATAAAGCTATTGTGATTTGAAAACTATGCATATAGTTTACTTAGGTATGCTCACCTCTTTAAAGTTTGATGTAACGCCCAAATGAGTATCTTTAGTTCATGGATGTGTAATAATTCATCATAGCTTAGTTTTATTTTTTGCCTAAATAGATTTTAAAGATTCTCATTAATTTTTTTCTTGAAAGAGAGTTGAAGCTGTTGAAAGTTTATCAGTTGACAAATTCATTTCTTACTATCAGATATAACTGTGAAGATGCTGCTTGTTATCTCGATCTAGCAAGGCTCCGAGGTGTGAAATATTTCACATGGCAGAAAAAGAAGAAACTCAAACAAGAGGATGAGGTTTGGTTTTATTTTACTTCTTGATAATGATAATTACATGCAGGAAAAATTGTAAAATGTGAAAAAATTGTAACACTTTTCTCACCTAGTGAATGCTTCCAGAGTGACCCCTCACCCCCATAAGTAAATCTGTAGATCTAGATCTACAATGCCATGAACCAAATCTGATAAAAAACAAAAGAAATGTCTCAATTACTACTAAAAATGATGTCCGTTCTTAATGGGGAAATCAAATTTAAAAATATATATTACTAAGCTCATAACTGATCTATCTGTCATTTAGTACATCTTTTTGTATGTAAAAACCTATAGACACCATAAAAATGAATACACACTTGTCCCATCCCATAACTATCTTTTATTTTTAGGTACATCATCCAGTTTTAAGAACCCATGCTAACTTTATCATGTATTTGATAAAAGCCTAAACCTTCAAAAAATGAATACAAAAATGTCTTGTTTTACTCCAGCCGTGGCCATTCCTTTATTTTTCAGGGACATCATCCCACTTTAGGAGCCCATGCTAAATTCACCAACTACGCATTTGATGTGGAAGAATTTATGAGATTAGTCTACATGGCAGCAAACCATGTCAGGAATCATCCAAAGTTTGTACTAGCTCGGGAGACTTCTAGAAACAAACATTTTCAAAGGGAAGAGCTTTAAATAAAGGCTTTTGTTACATCTATTTGAATTAGTTCTGTCCAACTCTGGCGACCAAATTTGCCGAGGCGACTGGACTGCAAGTGTGATGCACCTAGATCACAAGAACAAAGAAGGAGGAAAAAAAAATGATTCTATCCAAGTACTTTAACATAGTTTCAATATGAATTTTGTCACACAGTTCATAGTTATGTATGAATTAAGTCTTTGCATATTCCTATACAATAAGTGAAAATTATCAGATGTTTTGATCACGGAATGCCATGCAATTTGTTTTAAAAAGATGGACCTGACATATCTCTATATAATTTTAAATTGAAAAAAAGACCTATTTTGTCTGATATATTTTTGTTGACCAGATGTGATATATCTGACCTGTAACTATTTTTAATGTAAATTTCTTCCGGTCCACAGTCAGGTACTATATAAAGCCATTATATAATCTTTATTCATGAAAACTCATGGAAACTTCCTGCTTCCTTTTAAAATTTTCATTTATTTTAAATCTATGCCAAGCTTGAGGTGCTAAACAAATATCATTGTTGCTAAATTTGATACAAACTCAGTTTTTCATATCCTCCCTTTTTTTCAAATGATTTTGAAGAAAAGTTTTTCTAACCATAAGTATTCACACACAACTGTCATGCAGTGAAATTGAGTTCATTTATACAAAGTATTTTGCAAATGCAAGCTTTTTTTTTTTTTAAGAACGGTGATGAATACTGTTTTAAGAACAACAAATTTTCTTTAAAATGTGTGTATCATCTCATTCAAAAGAGAAAGATTATGGTATTTAATGTTAAATGTTTATTATTGTTGACTCAAGATCACACTATAGGCCTCTACTTATACCTTCCTGCCCATCATGCTTTCAATTTTCAACTTGCAATTTACAACCTCGTCAATCCATGGGATACCAAATGTATACATTTTTAACTTTTTTGGAAAAAATCTTTTATGTTCCACAAGCCTTATAAGTGAATTTAAATTTTAGGTTTCTCCAAGTAATGTGCAGTGCCTTATATCTTAAGTGGTAAGATAGTCTGTACTTTTTGTCGAATTTTTAAACTCAATATGATTGGTTCGCTAATTATGATACCAATTCTGTTAAATGCATATCCAGAATTGCATAATGCTAAGAGTGAAAAGGTGCTTTGTCTGAAATCTTTGCATTTAAAATTTCAGCTTTCTTTAAATGCTGGTTGAAAGATTCAATCATGAATTCGATAGATATAGACCTGAGCCTAGAACAATATTATTATCCCTGCTTGTAAAAAGTTTCAATGTTTCTGTGTTCCGGGGATCTCAAAGCTTGATTTTGTCTTATGCTGCCACAGAGGTGATGGACACCAGCAGTCGTTTGCTCTCGTCTTGTCTTTTATTTAACTTCTGGCTCTGTGAATTAGTCGCTCGGCAACCCGCCTGTTTTTATCCACTGAGTAAAAGTCCCCACAGATTGATAAGCAGAATCGTATTTCATTCAAATTATTGCTCTGTCGTTGCTTTTGAGTGCTGTACATGATGTAAGGTGCCTCGAGCTATCGCCTTATTGTAAAACAAAGGAGCTGTGCAAATGTAGTAACTATAATAAATTCTTATCATTGTATCATAATCATGAAATTGAAATAAAAAACGTATCAAGGTGGGAAACTGTAGTAGAAAAGCTTAAATTTACAACAAGCCTATCAATATATCATGTGGTGTTACGATTTTATTTATTTCTTTACATATTGTCTGTACATTATATCCCTAATAAGAAACCAGGAATAAACAAAATTTGATACGCTTTGAGTGAAAATGGCCGCACAAAACAACCCCCAACTAACCTCATTTGTAGTTGCAATCCTTGACTAATCATGGCGTTTAGAAGTATAGTGACAACATGGTTCTAACTTTGTTGTTTCTTTAAGTGGCGAGGCGGTGGATGGCGAAGCAATCATATTAAGTTGATGCAAGTACCTCTTCAGCCGTCTTCAGTATAAGCCGACCTCAATACTCTAGATCTTCTTGTTTCACACCATACAGCTTTCAATTTTCACTGATTGTTGCCCCACTATTCTTTAAAGATTTCTATAAATGCTTTTGAAGATTTTTTGTTTTTCTTTACTTTACATCAATTTCAAACAAGAAAAAAACATGACACACATGATGAATATGTATGAAATTTTTTTTGACAATTTGCATTGAATGTAACTGTAAGCAATGGCCATTCAGTTAATTATTCATTTCTTGTTGGTTTATTTTTTTCAATTCCTTACTTGGAATGGAACGGGAAAAAAGAAAACAGGAAGCATCTAGTCCCTTGTAATCAAACTAGTATTTGCATAATCTGATGAATTATCTTAATCCTTGGAGTGTCATAAATTGATTTTTTGTGTCATAATTTTCCTAAAATCAAACTTGTATTTGCTATATCTTGCTTATTGCCTTAACTCTCGTAGTATCAGAAATTGATTTTTTTTTGTGTCATAATTTTCCTAAATATAAGAAGAAAAATGAACTTTGTGTTTACATGGCTGATGTAATAACTGCCCAATGACATGTGTAGGATTATGGTGCGTAAGCTGTATTGACATGAAATAAGTACCATAGAGTGCACAATAGCCATTGTTAGGCTGACAAGCTCGTAAACCAGACCTGGGAATACAAAAAGTGAGACATGTATAGAGCATATACAACATTCATGAGCTCAAATCAGATTAAACAAACCTAAGATTTTCTTACATATTCAGAGCAATTCAACGGAACTCTATAATCAGATCTTGAATAAGGAACACCCCTAGTATGAAAGACTTTCAATTTGAGAAGATCTGCTCACATAAATATGTCTTGTTTTCACGGTGAAGGAGTCCGAACTTGCAATTTTTACCTTCAAAATCGTTGCTGTTGTATTCACAACTTTTATCTAAACTTCCAATGTAAAACAAATTTTCATAAAGCTGTTAACATTTTGTGAAAAGATATTAGCATTTATTTTTTTGTTTAAAATATCGAGAAAAAGAAGCACAAAATAGACCTTTCAATGGAGTTTCCTCAAAAACGGAATTTTGGACTTCCTGGAGGAAAACATACAGTACTTTAACCCCTGAACCAAGATTCCCCCACGATATGATAAAATCTGTTTTTACTAATTGCTTTTTATGTTACTTGTCAGCACCAAAGAAAATTTTGTTTGCCCTAGTCATGACTTACCTTATACAACGGTAGTATACAACTGAACATGTTGGGGCCTACTCTCTGATATGATCTGATTCTCAAGTGAATGTTATTATAATTTAGTATGTCTTTTTAAAACATTGGATTAAAACTTTAAACGCTGCCTTTCATTTGGCTGATCATCAGAGTGAAGAGTAAAGTAAAGTTTTCCTTACTCAAGACGAACGTAAGAAAACAAGGAGAGCAGGGTCCTTTCAGGCCCACGGCACAGTGAGGTAGTTTGTCA
>BMAT01000996.1:170482-181273 GCA_019649035.1 Elysia marginata | reverse complement strand
AGTAGCTAGGGCCAGTGTCGCTCCTTACCACTGAGGGTAGTAGCTAGGGCCAGTGTTGCTCCTTATCACTGAGGGTAGTAGCTAGGGCCAGTGTTGCTCCATACCACTGAGGGTAGTAGCTAGGGCCAGTGTTGGTTCATAACTTAAGTTCGGAATCGGCCCTACACAATTACCATACTGTGCAATGAGATGCACGCTGAGTTTAAGGCAATTCGCTAACGTCATGTATACAGGACAGCCAACACCCGAGACAGTAGATTCAAGTCGACTATTCTACTTTTCACATCATATTTCCAAACAAATCCTCTAGCCAGGTCTCTTAAACTTTTTTGGCTGTTTTGTTTTTTATTCCTAAAAACCTTTTCTTTTCTTCTCTTCCCGTTCAAGTGTCTGTTACGTTGGTTCTATTTCTGTATTGATTTTGACGGTTTATTACCCCCCTCCTCCCTCTCACTCCCACTCTCTTTTGACTTCCATATATATGCATTAGTTGTCCAGACGCCAAACGTAAGTATCAATTGTGACAGAGTAGGGCAAGCAAAAACACACCGACACACACATACGCTTGACTGTATTCGGCAGCAACATGTGAGAGTGAGATATATAGATATTGGTTACATTCTTTTACTTGGACAACGTTTTTATTTTATAGTTATGTAAATATTATAGATCTTGTCAGTCTTGCGTTTTATTCTGTGTTTTAGTTAAGATTACGTCATGCAATTTCTGTGCTTGTGTTTTAGCAAAACGCATGTGATTTCTTTTTCAATCGTTTTTCACTCTCTTTCCCCTCCTCTCTCTCTCTCGATCATATTTCCCCTTCTCTCTCTCGTTCCTCTTGTCTCTCTCGATCCTCTTTCCCCTTCTCTCTCTGTCTCTCTTGATCATATTTCCCCTTCTCTCTCTCTCTGTCTCTCTCGATCCTCTTCCTCCAACACCTCATACCTTATTCCTCTGTCTTTATCCCTCTTTTCTTTGCCATCCCTTCTTTCCTTCCAAGCTATCTCTATTCCTATGTCTCTCTCACTCGTTATCCATCTAACCCTGCAACATAATCCCAAACTGTCTATCTCTCTG
Organism: Elysia marginata; assembly: GCA_019649035.1. Lineage (NCBI taxonomy): Eukaryota > Metazoa > Mollusca > Gastropoda > Plakobranchidae > Elysia > Elysia marginata. The sequence goes on along the minus strand of BMAT01000996.1, from coordinate 180,196 downwards.
TCTGTCTGCCTATCTCTCTCTCTCCCTGTGTCTCCTCCTTTTGTTATGTCTTGTTTCTGAATGTTCTTCCTGCAACCTGCATGGAGTACTACATCAACTTAACTAAACTTAACTATGATTTTGAGGTTTCTAAATTAGGCTCCTGGCTGCCTTGGTAGGCTTGGCTAGAGTACTGCTTGAATTCTTTGATAAAAACATCTTTCTATGTTCCTCTGCCATGCAGATAATTAGCTATTCACACCTATGTCCAAAGATTTTTATAATGAACTATTTTATGTAAGTTTCCCAGTAGTGCCTTAAAATAGAAAAAATACAGCTTGAAACTTAAATCAATAGACAGAAACGGAATTGTTTTCTGGTCGTGTAACAATAAATGCTAACACCTCATAAATGCTAACATTTTGTATAATGAGAATAAAGTATTTGTTCTATACTGCCCACCCAAACAATTTTCTGTGGCTTTTTTTTTCTATAAAATGAGAGTTTCCATTCTGTAGAGTTGCTTTTTTAAATGGTTAGTTTGATTTTACTTTCTGTTGAGTTGCGAACTGTTGGACTTTTTATTTCACCGGTCACCAAGTGAAAGTTTTGTCTTATTATGCAAATATATCTCAGCATTCTTGTCAACTTACACCTTTGAAACGTAGCAAGGTTAAGATTTGCTTATTGAAACTTAGCAAGGTTAAGCATTACTCATGTTTTAAGCCAGTGGTTTTTTTTACTGTACTTATATGTCATACGTGTTTCTGTACAAAGCAAACCCTAATCTTTTCTTCTTTTATTTTCTTTTCACTCAGTACGTCGGACACTAAAGGGTGGGCTTGACATGGATGAGATAAAAGTGATTGAAGCGTTCTCTGACCAGATGTGAACACTGACCTTGACCCTTGACCTTCCCTGGAATCTTCCTTCTCCCTGTGATTGTATGTGCTCGGTGTGACAACAGAACCCCGGAAGTGTGTACAGTAAAGATGTAGGGGCGCCATCTTCGTCGTACTTGTGGCGCTCGGCGTGACAACAGAACCCTGGAAGTGTGTACAGTTAAGATGTAGGGGTGCCATCTTTGTCGTGCTTGTGGCCACAGTTTGGGCTGAGTGCAAAGGTGCAGAGCTTATCAGAGACTGAGGGAATTCCCTTGCAGCTATACCAATACTTCTGCGTGTGGAGTAAACTTTACAGCAGGGAGAGACTCATTGCCAAAGATTTATGTAGACAGTTTAAGAGAATGTGTGCTGATTATTTGTTGTCACAGAAAAATCTGGCGAGTAGAAAGTTTTTTCCTGTTGAGACCTGTGTAAGGAAAGATTGTTACACAGGGAGAGATGTTAAGATGAGACATGCAGTCTTCTCTAGTTCTGCAAGATTGTCACGGCAGAAAGAATCCATGTAAATCCTGTGTGTGTGTGTGTGGATAACCACTCTAACCTGCTCTAAATTGTGTGGAGCTCCAGTTGAGTTCATAACCAGTGACAATTTGCTGCAATGAAGATCTTGTTGACTTCTATAAGGAAGGGATATTGGGTGGGGGGGGGGGGGGAATTCTCTTCAATGTGGCAAGTAGGGGCTAGAAGGAACTGGGTGTGGTGGAATGTGACGTTACGGCAGCTGGGAGAAGAGTAAGGGTTATGTGTTGCCATGCTATTCTGTGTGTTATGACTATTTATTGTTGCCTCGGTGTCTTAGTCTTTCATTTTGTCAAATCGTACTTAAGGTAAAGCGGCTGAAGTAAAGCTTCCGGTAACCCCATTCTTGCCAGTGATTTCTACTCCTCTATCTTATACAGTCGGAGTGTGTCTGTGCGGTGAATGTCTTTCTTTGTTTATGTATCGGAAATTTTTTTTTTATATTGACTTGTATCCATTGAGTGATTTCTTTTTTTCTGCAGTCTTTATTGTGATTTGCAAACATTATAAGCTTTGTAATACAACATAAAATACATACATCTTCTAATGCAACATAGGGGGTGGGGGGGGGACTGAAGTAAAGCAAGTATGCCACTGGTTCTCCAAGCTTGGTGGCCACATTTATCTGCCTCAAACAGAATCAAACACGATTCTAAAACGTCAACTTATGAGTTTGTTGTGATGGCCTCAGAGAGAGAGATTTTTGTACAGTGATTGCCCCTGAACCCATCCTGTGAAACGGTTTAACCTCGTGCAATAACAATCAGAGCTCCACATTAATTCTCCGCAGCTCTGAAGTAATCGTATGTCTCCAGTTGTTATTTGGTTTTCTTCTTTATGTTGTTCGATGCCTCACTCAATCTTTGCCTCTTCTTCTTGCCATAGCTTTGTGGAATCTGGACTTTCCCATTAGCAATCCTGGTTCAGTCTTATTGTTTGTATTTGTGAGGGAAAACGGGGGGGGAGGGGTGATGGTGATGGTGATGCAACATGACATGTACTGTCTTCTCCATTCACGTGGAGGTAGTCATTTTTTTTCCTTCTTTACCTAGGTCAGATTTTCTTGCAGTGAGAACAAAAGATAACGCTGTACTTGTTCGGCCACCAACTCAAATGGCTTTGAAATATTGCAATTCTTGTTTTTAATTGGGTTGATATTCTGAAAATTGTATTTTTCTTCATTTGAATACGTAAAAAAGTTGTTAAAAAGTACTGTTAACTTTTAAAGAGATTTGTGTAACAATTTTGGCAAATTGAAGAGATAAAGATAAAGGCATAATCTGCTTTTTGTTTGTTCTTATTTTTGAAGGCTTTTTTTAAAATATGAAATTAACACGGGCCAACTGCAACAGGAATATCAAGTTGTCTCATTTGTGGTTCTATGGTGATATGAACTTGTTTGCTATCTCACAACTGTTTTTGTAGGTAGTAATTTTGTACAATATTTTGCATTAAACTCAATACTCAATACCGCGAGTGATTACTTCAATGCCTTGATAGAAACACAAATACTGGAATCTTCCTGATGTTTCTAGGAAGGGCAGGGCCTTAAAGTTCCAAAATTTCTTCCGTTTCTTCTTTGTTTATATATCAAATTATTTTTGACTTCATCCAGATGGTCTGTGTGTGTTGTGGTGTGCAAGTTTTAAGCAAAGTCCATGTGATTGGCTCGTCAGTCAAGTCGCAAGAGTCGCGGTATCTTGTCCACCAGGCTGTGAGAGATTTTGACACTTCTCTCCAAATAAACAGCATAATTTCACATAGTATATTTTTATACATACTTTACTTTACGTTTATTGTTTGCCATTATTGGTATTTTGTAGTTTTTGTCGTTAGTGTAATGCCTTTTCCCAATGGATGCATGTGACTGAAAAAGCCTATCTGTTTATATTTCAAGGGTTAGTCGCCTTCTGTAATTCTAACCTTTGTCGAAAAAAATCTCTTATCTATTCATTGAAGAGTGTCTTATGGAAATTATCACAAAATTTTTAGCTTTCCAGAGAGATATATATATCTATACATGACTTGTTTACAACCTATTTTTATACGTAAAACGTCCAATATTATTGTACTGTACTTACTCATTCACTCACTCAATTTTTTTCTTCAATTTTCTGATTCTATGCAAGGGTTGTTTTTTTTTTACAAAATAATGCAAAAAAAAATTTTTTTTTATATTTATAAAGATGTATGTCTTAAATATTCGTGATTTATTATTTTTGGGAAAAAACGCACATTGCTTGAATTGAAAGACAAAAAAATATTTTTGTTAACTACTGGTCTGCTTGATTAAATGGTTTACAGTAGATCCTATTAAGTTGTGTGTGTGTCTAGAGTTAGCTCCTCTTTTACTGAGTACAGAATCTCTCTTGAAGAAGATCGTTCAAGGCATATGTTTAGAACATAGCTGAGTATTTCTGACTTAATCTGAAATGCGCTAGCATTTAATCCTGTAGCCATTTACTGTTGCTGAGTTTGATCACACACATTTCATGTTCTCTCAAATTTTTATATAAGTATAAATATATATNAATATTAAACAGCTGGTTGGAAAACATGGACTGGTACTTCTATCTATGTTAGTCTCAATGAATTGAAACAGAACTTAAGTCATGCTCACTGGCTTTTAGTTGATCACAATATCTGGTTGGTTTGTCTTATATTATTATAAACATAGAATATTTCCTTGAAAATTTATAACTCAAATACGATATATGGTTTTTTTTTTTTTTTCACTCTGGTTGATGTAATTCTGTTACAAATGTACACAAGTTTGAATTTGCTGCTGATTAGATTAAAACTGTCAGTATTCCTACCAAATCCCTAGAGCTCTGAGTGTGTTGTGCTTCTCTGTTTGTCTCAGTTTGTTGCTTGAATACACTTTTCATTTATACACTTTACACTTTATTAATCCCTTTCGGGAAATTTGGCTTCGTTACTCAGGGTAACTGTGTCGCCACAAGAGCAGCGCCACTAATGCCCCAGCAGACCAGTACATTTAAGACTACTTTAAACCCATATGCAGGGTGTTGCAGGCGCATATCACAAATTCAAGAATTGCCTGTAGCTGGGTACCCATTTTACAGGTTGGTGGACTGGGGAAGATTAGGGTAAATTGTATTCCCAAGGCAACTGCAACATGGCATGGTCGGGAATCGAACCCACAACCTCCAGATCGCGAGTCCAACACCCTAACCAGTATGCCACGCTGCCCCTCAGACTTTTCTGAGCTGTAATGATTCATCAAGTCTCTTGTATTGTAAGATGAGACCAGAAACAAAGTATAGGGGAGTCCATTTAACTTAAACCCAGAACACACAAATCTTGTGTGGCATCACAACTAGTAGTTTTTTCTTTGCCGGCTATCGTTAACTCCAAGTTGTGAGATTGGTGTGAAGCTCCCACTAGTCTTCATGCAATGCCAGCTCATTCAAGAAAGTAGGCAGTTTTATTTACATGATCAAATTTTGACTCAAAAATTGTATTGCATATTGGGAAAATTTATCTTTTTCATCATAAATATGAAATTATGAGACCATCAAGAAAAATGTTTGCAATGTGTTTGAAAGTCTTTTTAGAAGATGGTATTGCTCTTTTGGCTTGTAGGCCTACATTATTAACATTCTGCATGAAGCCACTTAAGTTTGTTATCTTTTTGAAGCGAGAACACAGGACCTATTATGGTATCTGTTAGGACAAGTTTATGCTGAAAACAACCTGGGTCAGACCACCACGACAGGATAAACAAATCTAAATAAATGACGGCATCAACAAGAGAGTTGGCAGTTTAGATGAAAAGTTTATATATAAAACCAAATATGCAATAAAAGGTACGGGTAAAAGAAGGTGAATTTAGGTATTCACATAAGTGACGTATATGGTGTAAAGAAAAGACAAAGAGGAAGAGGAGAGTTCAATTAAGATTATAGAGCCAACCTCTCCAACAACAGTTCTCAAATTACTACCAAAAAATACTAACCCAAGTCACTCAAACCCAAAAATATAAACACCCTAGATGATAGAATAACACAAAAATTACGCTTAGTGTGGCCAGAATATAATAAAGTTTGAGCCCGCTAAAATACTTATAGGCGAATATCCTGCGACGACAGTCTCACAACCGTACAATCCAATGGTGGGAAGATAGACGCTGCTTGAGCCTTGTGTGTTAGGCAGACGTGAGCCGTTGGAAAGCAGGGCTTCCATGACCAGTAAATGACTGGTAGAGTGGTGGTCTCAGAGGTCGGCTAGTGACCACAGGACGGTCAATGCGATGTGGGTAACTGCCAGGTGTTACCGCGTGCGGCCAGAGGAGACCGGTATGTAGCACACGTTTCATCACGCCAGTACGCTTGGAAGATCCAGACCCTCAGCAACCTGGTAGTGAGCGTCGGGAGGATGCCAGGAAGGATACCTGACCAGAACAGCAAAGGTGGGCCGAAGCGAAGTCAACAGCAAAGGTGGACTGAAGCAAGGTCAACAGCAAAGGTGGACTGAAGCAACGTCAACAGCTAAGGTGGACTGAAGCGAGGTCAACAGCAAAGGTGGACTGAAGCGACATCAACAGCAAAGGTGGGCCGAAGCGACATCAACAGCAAAGGTGGACTGAAGCAAGGTCAACAGATGAGCAGAAAAACTGGCTCAGTAGTCGGCGATTTTAGAAGTTGAGACTCTTCTGGCTATCAACAGTATTATACAGCACCCACAGGATACGTTCTCTACAGGATGTTAAGAGGCACAATAATCTTTACTTCACAAGCACAATACTAGCTAGAAGTAGGCATGACTGTCCCTAGAAAATGAGTATGTTGCAACAATCTCGGGATCAGCTACAAAATCACTGTATTGAACTATTACATGTATTAATACACCTTCCCAACAATGACCAAATTACGCCATGGCCCTAAAAGAGGTTTATACAATATCATACTCCAAAAACACAAGTCTTCAGGGACTACGCCACTGGATCCTGACTTGACACAGTATTTCAAATACACAACTCCTGACTTGGAGAGTATTCTACCCCCCGAGACTGCCGCATTGAAAACTAATTACATGTACTATGTCACAAAAAACCTACCCACAAAAGGTGTCTTGACTAAACTCAGTAGAAGAAAGAGGCAGTTCACTCTTCGCATTAAAAGTGCAATTGGCTACTCAGTACTTAGAAGCATATGCAGTCAAGCTAGATTGAAGGGTATTTTTACAAGCCCAATTCCACTTCGAAGGAACTCTCAGGGCTTGGGTTCCAACGACAATGTACGGGCTGCCACCCAGAGACTAGCGGGGATACCATGACTTAGCCTCAGCTGGTCACATTATACTGACATCGACCCAACCAGTAGGGGCCCGGACTGTGCTCGGCTGAGGCTTGAACCCGCGACCTCTGGGCCATGGAGCGAAGTCTCTACCAACTGAGCTATCTAGGCCCCAAAATACAGTCAAGCAGTACAAACACACAAGAATAACGTTGCGCTAGTGAATAGTGCAAAAGGTCAAAACAATAAAATGCATGGCTTCCTAATCAAAACCTAAACTACAAACATCAAAATAGTTTGGTGACACCTTACAGAGATTTTAAACTAGACCTTTCAAAAATTATATGTTTAAAACTCCAAATCACCAAATTCCGCACGAAGACTCATTTTGTAGGATCTCTACATATTTCGAGCTGTATTCGATGTTTCAAAGTTTTTGGACTAAAGCGGACTGCACTGTAGCTCTTAGTCTTATGGATGCGACTAATGTTTGCTAGGGAGACTAGCCCGCCTTCATTGCCGAGCAGACACACAGTGAGGAAATCCTCACAGCCCATGTCATCCAAAACTGTGCATGTTATCTCAGTACACACTAAATGTTTAGATGTTGCACAAGATGTCAGTACACAGAAGACGATTAGATGTTGCACCAGATGTCAGTACACAGTAGACGATTAGATGTTGCACCAGTGTCAGTACACAGTAGACGATTAGATGTTGCACCAGTGTCAGTACACAGTAGATGATTAGATGTTGCACCAGATGTCAGTACACAGTAGACGATTAGATGTACACCAGATGTCAGTACACAGTAGATGATTAGATGTTGCACCAGATGTAAGTACACAGTAGATGTTTAGATGTTGCACCAGATGACGGTACACTATTACTACTACTACTACTACTACTACTACTACTACTACTACTACTACTACTACTACTACTACTACCACAACTACTACTATTACTGCTACTATTAGTACTAATGAATGAAAGTTTTTAATGGTACGAAATTAGCAGTGGAGAGAAGTAGTCTTAAGTGGAAATGCCCGAGATGTCTGCTTTTAGTATGATTCGAACCCACGACTGATAGTAGCTTCTATTCTGCACCCAACGTCTTCAAGGCGAAAGTCTTTAGATAACCTCTTTTTTTTTAAACCGAAATTGCATGAACACATATACATAAACAACAAACACAGAGAAGAAACGATAACATGTAAATACTCATAAACTCATAAATATTATACATCTAGTGGAAGGAGTCACTCTGCAATCAAACGAATGTAAAATTTTAAGGATATGAAATTAGCAACAAGGCATACCTTAAAATTTAAATGATATCGTCCTCTTTTGTTGTTTATGGCTAAGTGCCTTGCAGTGTAATATGACACTAGTGGACTTAGATCTCTTGACCTCTCATCGATAGAACAATTATAATTAATATCCTGATCTTTTGTTTTTGGAAAAAATTTTTTGGTGAAAGTTTTGGAACAAACAGATTCTGATTTGGACATTCATCTTATTGTTCCTATGGCATGATCAAGGGTTGGAGGCAGCGCTAGATAAATCGCAGGAGAAACTCGGTTTGCCTTTTATTCCAAGTCGGCGACAGTCTTGGTGAAGGAACTATTCACTTCAGACAACTCAAACGATAAAGCCTTTCGTGAAGAAAGTTTCTTTGTTTGTCAGGCTTTTGTTTTACCCCACAAAACTCGCTCCGCTGATCACACGCTTTGTTCTCGGCCAGAAATTATCTAGATTAAAACATCAATCAAGATATTACATGTGATGAAAAGAACTTCAGTTTCAGTTTGAAAAACAACAAAAAAAACCTATGTGGACGTCAAACCTTGTTTTTTTTCCTCGCCTACTGAGTTTCTTGGTTAATGGAAAAATCCGTTTACTTGTGGCAAATTTCTCCGAACAGCCTAAGGAAACACATAGAGGCTATGTTGGTACGACTTGGTTCTCGCTGTGAGAGATAGTTCCGTGCATCTGTTTCTAAACACCCGGACGGTTTACTATCGGTATAATTGCCCAGTCTGGTAATGTTTTACCATTGACTGTGGCTGAAAATTATATGTGAACTACAAGAGTTTAAATCTAGTAGTATTAAAGATGTCAAGGGGAAAGCCACGTTAGACCTTTAGCCGACCGTTATAGTGCCCGTTTTTCAAATCTATTAAAAACAGCTGCGAACTCGGTTGGGTGGTTCATTCTTTAGGAAGTGAAGTGGATGCAAGTGGTTTTCATACCAAAACTTACTGACGAAAGATGGCGCTGTTTTGCTGGCCGTGGTGACGAGAAAAAAAAGGCATCCATCATGACTTGGGTCTCATCTTATTACAGCTGCATATGTCTTATCCTCGTCACATATAAAGCAGGTGAGGAGTTGGGCAAACTCCCATTAAGTAACCTCATATCTTTTCAACATGAAAACCCAAGCAAGTTTACAAAGTTGTTTTAGGTCAGTTTCATTTTTGAAAAAAAGCCTTATATTCCAGTAATACATGACAGGCGTAAAGCTAGCTTGTGATAGAACGTCAATGTTAATCATATAATTATAAAACGACGCATAAGCCAAGTCATCTAAAACGTGTCATTTTGTTAGTTAAATGTTACCGATATAGATAAAAATATTGGCATCAATATACCGGATAATTCGCTTGAAAAACATTTGAAAATGCTTTAAAAGAGAGCGAGGGCGTTATGTCTATAAAACAAAAGACATTCCCTTACATCTACATCAATAACTGAAAATATCTACTGTTTACAGTTAATGTTATGCACTCTTGTAGAAGTACAAATAATATTATTTAAAGAACTGGACTTCACTAGCACAACTCTAGTTCTTGTCAACTTGAGGGAGAAAAAAATATAGTCTAGATCGTAGTAAAGGGCCTGAGTCTAATTGTAATGTTGAGATACACATTAACATCGTCTAGATACTAGCATAGTTGTAGTTGTTGTCATCTTGAGGAAGGAAGTAACATTGTATAGATAGCAGCATAGTTCTAGTTGTTGTATTCTTGAGGGAGGAAGTAACATTGTAT
>BMAT01000996.1:156654-167351 GCA_019649035.1 Elysia marginata | reverse complement strand
TATCTATCTATCTATCTATCTCCGCCACCGTACAATGATCTTGAAATTATCGTTACCGGTATATATCTTTCCAGATTCTACCACCCTTTCTCCTCTCAATTTCTGGCCGCTAACAAATATTTCGTTTGCCTATGACGTCAAACTAGGCCAGGATGCCAAACATCCTAAGAAAAGCCACTGTCCTACGTCATTGGAGGTAATCTAGTTTAGCACAAAAGCTCTATAATTATATTACACGACGAGGATTCTTGGTTTTTGTTTTTAACTTCTATTACCTCAATTAGTCTAAGAGGAGTATACAAAGTAACGATTTAAACCAGAACAATCTATGCATGAGGGTCTGAAATGCAAAAACCTCTACATCCATATTTGCTCTTTTGAGAAAAACAGCCGTTTTGTTTTTTTGTTGTTTTTTTTTTGTTTTAAGGTCAAATAGAAAGAGTTAGGGCTTTTTATGGAACAGTACAGTACTGCCGCACCCTTAATCCAGAGCAAACCATAGAAATCTGAAAAGATAGAGATATAAACTGTAGTCACAGCTAACTAACACAGACTTAAATATGGCGCTTGGAGGGTTTTGCATCTTATCCCCTCAATGTGTTAGTGGAACAAAAATCAATTCATTCCATTTAACTAAGTTAAAGTCAATGAAAAATGAGCACAAGCTTTACAAGACAACTGTGTGCCGCAGAAAGTTCTACTGATGAAATTAATGGGGATTGAGCTGAACATGCAAACTTTGATCATCCTTTCTAGTCCTATAACATCATTACACATTCGTCACAGGCCGGGCCGCCCAACTTTAACTTCCTGGCGTTCCTATTTGACCGCACCGCCGACAGTTATGTGGAGGTCACGACCGCTAGTGGAGGTGACGATGGTTTCAGTGCCGTGACCTTGGCCTTCCTGCTTTACCTTGACCCCCTGACCTCTGGACTAATACTGGAGTACAAGGCCGCTAGCAGCGATGAGGGTCAGTACAATGTTGTTCAAGGACAAAAATGAATTTTACTTTGCACTCGGCTCAGAACAAAAATACAGTTATGATGTTCCACCGCCAAGGGCAGGTTGAAGACTTTACACCTTTCTCCCTGAAAGTCTTCACACACTGCTGAAAAATCAATTTATGTTTGAGAGCAATCCTGTACGGTTGCCTGTTAGACGCTCAAATTCTAGCATTCCACAAACTGCAGGCGCTGCCTACACACACGTATACATTTTACAGGCGAGTGGCTTAAGGAATGTGAGTAAGATGCTTTCCCAAAGCAAGTACAAAATAAGTCTTGGTTGGAAATTGAACCCAACCGCCGCATCATGAGTCCAACTCGCAAACTAATGAGCCACGCCAAAGACAGTATGGCCACACTAATTCCAATACAAACACACGACGTTATAAAGACAATATGGGAAATGGCTATATAGTTTTTTTTCCTTTTATAACCTTTACTCTCATATTCTTTGAATATGAAAGCTAGGATTATACTATATTTGAGGGGCATCCTGAAAATGACAAGAAAACGGTAAGAAAAAAAAACAACATTTGCCTTTGTATAGAGCGCCGCTTCCATAAAAACTCCATAAAAATAAGCATTCTGTGAGAACATCCTAAAACTTTCGTTGATTTAAAATTTACCGAAATTATTTAAAAAAACAGACCTTTTCATGGCATTTTCTCAGAAATGGAATTTCCGACTCCCTGAACACATGGCATTCTTTTTTTTTTGACAAACGAAGCACAAAAGAGCACAAGAATAAATCTTAAATGAAAATCTTATGAATCCACAAATACAATACCGACATAGAATTCTACTATTTTAACCCACGGAATGAGGGTTGTAAAGACATATTGAAGATTACCCATGTTCGCATCAGTTTACTACAACAGTGTTCTAAATCTAACGCTCACTCGCTAAAGTTAGTAACATGGTACTATGTGCCATGCTTTTTCCTCTGTTGCGAATCCTCATTTGTACACAAATTTTATTCTCCGTCTAACTTTTTTCACCCTAGTCTTTTTTTCTGAATCACATATCGATATCTATTTTCTTATGTCTCACTACTCTACATAGATATCTCTTTTCTTATGTCCCACAGCTCTCCATCTATATATCTTTTCTTGTGTCCCACTACTCTACATAGATATCTCTTTTCTTGTGTCCCACTACTCTACATCTATATCTCTTTTCTTGTGTCCCACTACTTAACATCGATATCTCTTTTCTTGTGTCCCACTACTCTACATCTATATCTATTTTCTTATGTCCCACTACTCTACATCTATATCTATTTTCTTATGTCCTACTGCTCTCCATCTATATCTCTTTTCTTATGTCCCACTACTCTCAATCTATATCTCTTTACTTATGTCCCACTTCTCTACATCGATATCTCTTTTCTTATGTCCCACTACTCTACATCGATATCTCTTTTCTTATGTCCCACTACTCAACATCGATATATCTTTTCTTTTGTCCCACTACTCTACATCTATATCTCTTTACTTATGTCCCACTACTCAACATCGATATCTCTTTACTTATGTCCCACTACTCAACATCGATATCTCTTTTTTTTGTGTTCCACTCAACATCGATATCTTTCTCGTGCCCTATTCCCTTACATGGATATCTCTTTTCTTATGTCCCTTTACTCAACACCGATATCTCTTTACTTATGTCCCACTACTCTACATCGATAGCTTTTTACTTATGTCCCACTACTCAACATCGATATCTCTTTACTTATGTCCCACTACTCAACATCGATATCTTTTTACTTATGTCCCACTACTCAACATCGATATCTCTTTACTTATGTCCCACTACTCAACATCGATATCTCTTTACTTATGTCCCACTACTTAACATCGATATCTCTTTACTTATGTCCCACTACTCAACATCGATATCTCTTTTTTGTCTTCCACTCAACATCGATATCTTTCTCGTGCCCCATTCCCTTACATGGATATCTCTTTTCTTGAGTCCCACTACTCTCCATCTATATCTTTTTTCTTGTGTCCCACTTCTCTACATCAATATCTCTTTTCCTGCGTCACACATCAGCTCTGCAGCGATATCTGTTTTCCTATCTCGCCGTTCTCCCCATAGACATCTCTTTTTTCATTTTTATGTTCCTTATTTTCGCTTTTCTTATTTCCTCATATTTAGATTCTATGTATCTTCGATGTCAGAACAAAATATATGGTTTAATTCTCTGTCTCAGTTTCCTACATCGATATCACATTTCGTATCTCAGCCATCTTTGCATAGATTTTTCTTTTCCTAGGCCACACATAAATACATACATATCTCTTTCTTTACCTCACTTCACTACATATTAAGTACCTGTTTTTTTTTTATGCCGCACTTCTTCACATCGACATCTGTTTTCCTATGTCTGACTTCTCGACACCGATATCTTCTCTACACCAATATCTCATTTTCTTTGTCACCCTATTCTACACCTATATCTCTGTTCCTATCGCTGACCTTACTGTAATGATGTCACTCTGTCTATGTCACTCATCTTACATCGATACACCCTTTCTATGTCTCACTTCTTTACATCGATATCTGTTTAGTTATCTCGCGTGCCCCCGACCCGCGCCTCCTCTATCGATAGGTCTCGCCATCACCTCTCCCATCCCCTCATCAGATTATGTGGAAGGCCTGGTGCTAGAACTCCAGTCTGGCAAGCCTCACGCCAAGGTTTATGGCCAGCAGAGCCTGGTAAGCTCAGTGACCTCTAGCGTGGCCTTGACCTCAGGCACCTGGACGTGGGTGGCCGTCAGGTGGAACGGCGACAAGGGTGACCTTTCGGTGCAGGTTGGATCGGTCATCACACAGCAGTCTCTTCCTTCGGGTACGTTTTCAGCTCAGGGAAGTGTTAGAGGGGAGGGGGAGGGGGATTGTATCGCTCATCATACAACAGGCCCTGAGTTCAGGTACGTTTTCAGCTTACAGAAATTTTAAAGGAGATGGGGAGGGATTGTATGGCTCATCGAACAGCAGTCTTTTCCTTCGGGTACATTTTCAGCTTATAGAAATTTTAAAGGGGATGGGGAGGGATTGTATCGTTCATCATACAACGGACCCTAAGCTCAGGTACGTTTTCATCTCAGAGAAATGTTGAAAGAGATGGGGGAGGGATTGTACAGCAGTCTCTTCCTTCGGGTACATTTTCAGCTGAGGGAAGTGTTAAAGGGGAGGGGGAGGGGTTGTGTCGGTCATCTCACAGCATTCTCTACCTTCATGCCAAGGGAAATAGTGACATATTTTAATGACCTTGGCCAATCTTTTTACGACCTCCACCTGTCTTTGTTTGACCTTGACCTATCTGTGTTTGCTCTTGCTGCTGGTGTTCTGTTACTGGGGAGACCAGGTTCTTCGTCGTCCACGCCGATAGAAGTCCCGCGAGGCACTATCCAGCTGGGACATTACATCACACACGGCTCCCACACTTCCTTCTACGGCAGGCTCTGCTGCCTGGGCTTGTTTGACTCCATTGTGGATGTCGGTAGCAAGGAATCGCTCCTCAACAACACGGCACACCCCGGCAACTGGCAGAACAAAGCCCCAGGTATTGCTACCCTTATTATGATGAACAAAACCCCAGGTAATGCTACCATTATTGTGATGAACAAAGTCACCAAGATATTGCTATCATTATTATGAACAAAGCCCCAGGTATTACTACCATTATTATGATGAACGAAGTCATCGGGGTATTACTCTGTTGTGAAGACGGGCTGACGTCTGTGTAACCATTTTTATATCCTCTGTTGTGAAGACGGGCTGTCGTCTGTCTAAATTTTATATCCTCTGTTGTAAAGACGGGCTGTCGTCTGTCTAAATTTAATATCCTCTGTGGCGAACAGGGGCTGGCGTCCGTATTACTAAACTATGACCAGTTATATTTGTGCTTGCGAAAGCGATATTTAGACTCGTGCCGAGATGCTAGGGATGTACATGTTCTCACTCTATGCCATTTCTTTATGACAACAGTAAATTTACATCTGACCTGCTACCTAAAATAACCATGAAAAGACGCTGATCTAAGTTTCTATAAAAATCGGTGGGGGGGGGGGGGATGTTGGCTGCAGATTTGAAGTTCCAAAGAATTTTCAGGTCTGAAATCCGGGATATACACTTAGTATCTGGATCAGTGATTTTACCACCTGGCAACAGTTGCCAAGCCTGAGTACGGGAAATCCCACTTTTTTATCAGGGGGTGCAAACACACCCCAAGCAAATAACCATCTGGGGAAGTGATGAAAGGGGTCAAATTGGGAACAGCCATAAAATTTCCTAGTTATAGGTGAAAACTTGAGGATATCAGAGCCAAAAAACAAGGCATCAGGGTTCGTTTGCACCCAAGAGGTGAAAATAGGGTTAACTACTTTGTTAGATTACGCAACAGGTTCACATGTATTTTATTTTTAGAACCAAATCTACCCTCATGCAGCTAGAAAAAGGTGTATTGTTATAGTATAGATGCTAGAAAAACTTTAAAAAAATAGGTTGTGAAAAGAGCTTATATGTTATTGTACATACGAGGCCTAACTTGTTCACTAGAACTAGGTTATGTGACAACGAGAAAAATCGAAAAACCACTCTATTTCAGTGAAGATATCAATCACACATACATGTAATATTCACAACTTGTTTTGGAGTACCGGTACCGGTACCCTATAAAACTTTTTTTTTCACATTTTATAACCCAAGATGTAGGAAGTCCATTCTGGTGAGCCCCGGTTTTCCTCTGCTCCTGTCGAGGCCATGCGGGTATTTATATATTTATAGTTCGGAAAACTCCCCAAAAGTTTGTTAACCTGTTTTTATCTCTTCTCAGTGGTAAAGACCGGCTGCTCCGTGGGCGTCGCCTCTCCTTGGTTTTACCTCTGGCCACTCAGCAACAGCAGCTTTGGTTATGACGTCATCAACGCCGTCGCACCGACCGCTCCGGCAAACTACCAGGTGATTAGACAAACGCTTTACCAGTAGGTACTGTTTGTGCTGCTCTATTAACGTGCCTGTGGACTTCAGCTCTGTGAATCTGCTGTTGTGTCAGCGTCCCTGGGGACTTCAGCTCTGTGAATCTGCTGCTGTGTCAGCGTCCCTGGGGACTTCAGCTCTGTGAATCTGCTTCTGTGTCAGCGTACTTGGGGACTTCAGTTTTGTGTTTCTGCTGCTGTGTCAGCGTCCCTGGGGACTTCAGCTCTGTGAACCTGCTGCTGTGTCAGCGTACTTGGGGACTTTAGCTCTGTGAATCTGCTGCTGTGTCAGCGTACTTGGGGACTTCAGCTCTGTGAATCTGCTGCTGTGTCAGCGTACTTGGGGACTTTAATTCTGTGTTTCTGCTGCTGTGTCAGCGTCCCTGGGGACTTCAGCTCTGTGAATCTGCTGTTGTGTCAGCGTACTCGAGGACTTTAGCTCTGTGTTTCTGCTGTTCTATCAGCGTGCCTGTATGACTGCTGAGCTGTATAATAATCTAATAATTATCTATTTACCTTCTCTACTCTCCCTGTCTTCTCTTTGCGCTTATTGTACAAAATGGTCCAGTCAAGTTTTTGACATACCAAACCTTGTAGCTTATACATCGCTCTCAAGTATTCTCTTGAGATGTAGTCTACAAGTTAAACCATTTACTCCAGTTTGTATTGAAATGATAACAACAATGACCCAAGGCACACCCTCTGCTTTCATTGCCCCTTACTTTTCTAAGCTTTTGAAGCACTCCTATAGATATTAGACTTTCCTTCATAGATAGCAAACAGCGATAACTATGCCCATAGAGCGAATGTAACAATGATTATCTGCATTCTCCACATTTTCCTCAGTGAAATCACGTGTAAAATGGGTACTAGCTTTAGGCAGTGCCTGAAGTATGTGGAATAATAGCTATTGCTTTAAGTTTGTGGAATACTAGTTTTACTTAAAGTTTGTGGAATACTAGCTATTGCTTTAAGTTTGTGGAATACTAGTTTTACTTAAAGTTTGTGGAATACTAGCTATTGCTTCAAGTTTTAGGAATACTAGTTAATGCCTGGAGTTTGTGGATTACTAGTTATTGCTTGAATTTTTGGGAATACTAATTAATAAGTACCTAAGAGGCCGCCTTGTTCCAATGTTCTAAAATATGAGTTTAATTTGCTATTGTTTGTATTAAGCTGCCTACGAGAATCAAGAAGATGACAACTATCTTTTTTTCCCTCATTCCTGCAGTGTTTGAGATCCAAGGCTGAGAGTACAATCACAAACCGTTCGGTGGTCTATGCAGATGGCTCACAACTATCTTACTTCGATACAACTATCATGCATTCTATCTTCAATGAGGAAATGCTCCTATTGGAAGTATTCCTGCAGCCAGATGAGCCAGTGGAGGGCGTGGTGTGGGAATATCGCATACCAACCGGCCAATCGGAAGTCGGCTTTCAGAGAATGACCTTGACATTAGAATCTGGACTGCCCACTGTGGCAGTTTTTGATGAGTCTGGTAAGAATCTTTCGTAAATATTTTTACCACAGCCATCAATGTTTTTAACAAATTGTTTTTTATTTAATCAAATTAATACTTAGAGTCAAAAGAATTATCAATTTGCAAAAAAACAAAAAAAAAACAACAAAAAAGCAAAAAACATCTTCAAACATTAATATAAAGAGCGTTCGAATATGACATCCAATCCGCTAAGCTCCAAGCACTTTGCATAGGTTCCCTTTACGTGACATTAATTTGTTTAATGAAAATAGATCAACCTAATCTTGTGTAGCATTGTATCCTACATGAACATTATTAGCTCAAAGCACTTTACAATGCTCTTATCAGTAACGCCACATTCAAGACGAAGCGCAGATAAACAACAACAAAGAAACACAACATTAAGTTTGTACTTTAGGTCTGCGTCTGTTTGTCTGTCTGTGATGTTGGTGTCCGTCCTCGACCCTAAAGTCGGTTTCAGATTACAGCAAAGCGCATGCAAGACAGCAGGTATACATGTACAAAGGTTAGCACTCCTCCCCGATTCTGGCTCTGGGTACCACCATTTACAAGTCTTTGCAAATGGGGAAAGGAGTGCTAAACAGCAGGACAAAGTAATCTTATAGAACACTAAAGTTAATTAAACTAACTTTTCTATGAAAGTGTATTATGTGGTTTTTTAATTGATCAGGCTACAGTGCAGGGCCCGAGACTAAGAAGGATTGATCTCTAAGATTTTTTAGCGTGTCAGAATTATCATTCGCAGGACTCGGTAACGAGTTGGAATAATATGGTTTAAAGATATTCAGGGTAAGAGGCATCATTCATATATTGATACACATCAGTACAGACGTTGTGAGTTTTCTTTTCTGTATGAAACTCTGGCAGCCTGTGTAGCTGTTTTAGAACTAGTGGGATGTGGTCTCTCTTATTCTTGTGATGACCAATTGGGCGGCATTATTTTAAAATTGACGCAATTTGACACGTAAGGAACGAAGAAGTAAACTACAATAGCCTAATCTATAAATAAAAAAGCAATATTAAGTTTCTGGGCTGCCTCTATTTTAAGAAATGATAAGTTTGGTCAATGTCCCTTAGTTCCATGCATCACTTCCTGTGATGAGGAGTTTGATGTTGACGAAGTCATTTCTAAAGACTTCCTGCGATGAGGAGTTTGATGTTGAAGACGACATTGCTAAGGACTTCCTGCGATGAGGAGTTTGATGTTGAAGACGACATTGCTAAGGACTTCCTGTGACGAGGAGTTTGATGTCGAAGAAGACATTTCTAAGGACTTTTTGCGATGAGGAGTTTGATGTAGAAGACGACATTGCTAAGGACTTCCTGTGATGAGGAGTTTGATGTTGAAGACATTGCTAAGGACCTCCTGCGATGAAGAGTTAGATGCTGAAAACGACAATTCTAAAGACTTTCTGTGGGGAGGAGTTTGATGTTGACGAAGATATTTCTAAGGAATGCCTGTGGGGAGGAGTTTGATGTTGAAGAAGATGTTTCTAAGGACTTCCTGCGATGAGGAGTTTGATGTTGAAGACGACATTTCTAATGAGTTCCTGTGATAAGGAGTTTGATGTTGAAGAAGATATTTCTAAGGGATGCCTGTGGGGAGTAGTTTGGTGTTGAAGAAGATGTTTCTAAGCACTTCCTGCGATGAGGAGTTTGATGTGGAAGACGATATTTCTAGGGGCTTTCTGTGATGATGAGTTTGCTAAGATTTTCCTGTGAGGATGGAGTTTGATGTTGAAGAAGACATTGCTTAGGAATTTTTTTTTTTTTTTTTTTTTTTTTTTTTTTNTTGATTTTGTGAAGAAGACATTGCTCAGTACTTCCTTTGATGAGGAATTGAATGTTGAAAAATACATTGCTAAGAACTTCCTGCGGGGAGAAGTTTTATGTTGAAGAAGGCATTTCTAAGGACTTTTTGTGGTTTCCACTATATATTCCAAAATACCTCGAAGTCGAACCGTCTCTAGCTTGCCATCGCAATGTTTTCTTCAAGATTTAAAAGCGACTTTTCAAGCTTGGAATACTTACTTTACCGCTTCTGGTTTTGAGGTGGCTTTTCGTGAACCAACGTGGAAATCTAGCAGGGAAAACCCCATAACTTCAGAAAATAACTTCTGACCTACCAACTGAAGATTCCTCATAAAACCTTTTGAGCATCACATTTAAAGCAGTATGCCTTGCTCAAAAGGCTTTATAGTCTATGATGTTTACGTTTCAGCCAATAGAGTGAACTATAACATAGATAATATTGTGTTTTAATAAAACAATTTCATCTAACCAAGTCACTTGTTTTTTTGCCTTACTTACCACAGGACAGTGTGGCAGTGTGGTTGGAAGGGAAGTGGTTTTACCAAACATCTGGACACTGGTCTACTTGGCCGTGAACCAGGGAGTGTCAAAAATGGTCATCTTGACTATCACAGGGGACACCATAGGACCAAGTGCAGTCGGTCCACTAACATGCCCTATGGCCAAAAGTACTTTGATTACTGCTGAGAATTCTGTGTTCAGCACAATGGTTTAGTTTTGTGCGTCCTCCACACGTGCCATTTTGTTCATTTTATTTTCTGTAACTTCTACAAGAATTGTGCTGTTAACTTGTTTGTTACTGGCATAATACCTGTTTTGTTTCGTTGTTGGTGGCTAACATACGTACTAAGTTGTTTAGTTTCATGTGCTTGTCACAAGTGCTGTGTTGTTTAGTTTTACGTGCTTGCCACAAGTACTGCGTTGTTTAGTTTTACGTGTTTGATGCCAATACTATGTTGTTCAGATTTACGTTCTCGCCAAAAGTACTGTGTTATTTAGTTTTACGTGCTTGTCACACGTACTGTGTTGTTTAGTTTTACCTGCTTGTCACACGTACTGTGTTGTTTAGTTTTACGTGTTTGATGCCAATAGTGTGTTGTTCAGTTTTACGTTCTCGCCAAAAGTACTGTGTTTTTTAGTTTTACGTGCTTGTCACACTTACTGTGTTGTTTAGTTTTACGTGTTTGATGCCAATACTGTGTTGTTCAGTTTTACGTTCTTGCCAAAAGTATTGTGTTATTTAATTTTACGTGCTTGTCACACGTACTGTGTTGTTTAGTTTTACGTGCTTGTCATACGTACTGTGATGTTTAGTTTTACGTGTTTGGTGCCAATATTGTGTTGTTCAGTTTTACGTTCTCGCCAAAAGTACTGTGTTATTTAGT
>BMAT01000996.1:134342-148724 GCA_019649035.1 Elysia marginata | reverse complement strand
AAGAAGAAGAAGAAGAAGAAGAAGAAGAAGAATAAGAAGAACAAGAAGAACAAGAACAAGAACAAGAACATGAAGAACAAGAACAAGAACAAGTAATGGCACACCGTGCTACGCATCGCTAATTGATTGGGTGCATTAAGTAGATACCACCGACTTTATTAAACTTGATACCAACAACTTTATTTCTTCCTTCCATGATCTCTTTCTACTCCCCCCTCAAACTCTCTATCTATCAGTATTTATTTCCCACACCCACTCCATTTTTCTCATTTTAGTAACACCCTCCCCCTCCTCGAGACCTCTAAATGTTTCCTACCTAAGTCTCCCTATTCTACTCTAGAAATTATCAATAGAAATGCACATTGCTATCTCTTTCTTGTACTTGCACTAAAGTTACTCCATGCCTGAATCACCCGTTTTAATCAGTATTTCTCCGTGTAAATGCAAGCGTAAGGGTTTCTCCTCGGACTCCCTGTCTGTCTGTCTCTCTATCTCTCTAGTCACTCACTCAGTCCCTATTTCCAGCCTTTAAAGAAAAGCTTTTAGATCGTCTATAAATGAATGATATAAGCTAATAGGCTAGCAAAGAAAACAAGGTAGGCCTACTTTTTTATTTTCTAGATTTTTTTTTACATTTCTTCATTAAGCTTTTCGCCTCATTTGCCATTTAAATCGAAAAGAAGAATCAGTGTTTAAAGCTTGAATATAATTCATGCACACCCACTTCAAATAAAAAAAAAATTAATCTAAGTCTAGATCTAGATTTCAGTTTATCATTGTCAGCAAGCCTAGAGCCTTATTCGAAATCTAGAACATAAACTTTGTTGAATATTTTTAATCCAAAAGACTGTTGTGTTTCCACCAGTCCTGCATTAGCTTAAAACTTTACATTGGCGATGACGCGCGAAGGATTATGTAAAATTTCATTCCGTCTGTCATTCTACCTTCGTTCGAATTATTTTGCGTTGGACAGAATATTATTTCATCGAATTAGAAGAAACATCAGCACCAGCGCAACGCGTCATTTCATGAACGCATTTCGACGTTCAAGTAAAACCCATTATGGCTAGATCTAGATATTTGAGGGACTTTGGACTTTGGTCCCCATGGAAAAAATAAAAATATTTCTTTATGCTAAAAATACGGCACAACTTATCAAACCAATGTGCGCACGGAAATCTTTGTTGCTTTTCGTGTATCTTGGAGATGGGAAAATGCCCAGATAAAATGTCGTCACTTTGCTCAATTAATGAGAGATAATAACAAAAACATTAATAATGATAAAAATAATAATAATAATAGTAATAATGAAAATATTAACAACAATAATAATAATAATAATAATAATAATAATTAACATAATAAAAACATAATAATTATAGTAATAGAGACCTTTAGCACACGCACCATGTCTCAATGTGATGTGGGATGAAAAGAGAAGAAGGAGACATGGTATAATTATCTTTTCAAACATAATATAGCGGAGACTTCCAATGTATAATGAAGACAAAAACATTCTCTGACCGAGATTTCGGGGGTCTGCATTGTCCTGGTGTGACATGGCATCTCGCAATCCACCATAAGAGTCTGCCCTCAGCTTGCCCTGGTGGTGTCGTAAGCACTGAAGACGACCTCATTCAATTTTAGCGCACGCGTCCCCTGTCGAGATATCTGGTCAACAATACGTAGTTGTCAGGCCTTAACAAGAAATGGAAGCCATAGTACTGAAGTTCAGAAAACTTATGCCTGCTTGAAACTTTTAACTGAAGCTCCAGCCATCTGTGCCAAACGGAAATAGTATAGAATACTGAAGAGGGTCATAAGCTTTGTGTGATTAAATTGATGAGTCTACACTACTTGCTTCTTTTGTGCAAATCAATATCTCTATGTCCTACGGCGGATTTTAACATCAGAGGGGCAATGTCATCTGAGGTCGGTGCATTGTATATTCTTTCGTGTTCTCCAGAGGGCCTAGCATTATCACAGATTACTATGACATAGTAATCATAATAGTTACGGACAAATTCATATGCACACTTCAACTCAATAATGTATCAATTGTATTGATGTAGCATATCCTGCACATCTAGGAGAAAACTATATTCCACTTCTAGAAATGAGCTCTTTCTTCGATGTACCGCTTCTCCACTGTCCATAAAGTAGACTTGCAGGAACGAATGCTGATTTTGAGAAGTTGAAAGGATAGAACCAATTCGATGATGTACCTGTCCTTCAACACTATTGCGGGTTTCATCCATTTAGATTAGCATCCCAGTATCCCATTGACGTCAACTGAAAACAACTGTTGTAAACTCGTATATTGTCCAGGAAATGGATGGAAAGTGCAGAATCTCCGGAGAGAAGAGATTCTTATTGAGGCGGGGGTTTTGGAAAGGGCTGCAGATCCACTTTGCCATTGCCACGTCAAAGGTCAATGGAATTACCAGGACACGTCAAAGGTCAGAGGTATTACAAGGACATGCCACATTTTAAGGGCATTATCAGGAAATGTCAAAGGTCAAAGACATACCGGACACTTGAAACCTTAAGGAGTTTTCCAGAATTTGTGATTGGTTAAGGACATTGCCGCATTACCAGGACACGTGTCTGGTTAAGGACATTACCAGGACATGTAAAAGGTCAACAAAACTGTCACGACACGTCAAAAGTCAAGGACGTTACAGGACACGTCGCATACTACGGACGTTTCCAGAAAACGGGATAAGTCAGGGATATTACCAAGACTTGGCACAAATCAAGGACATATTTTTTTAAAGTTTGGTTGTGAATAACACTACTATTTTCTTCCATTTCCGACTTTAAAAAACATAATGCTTTTCAAAAAAGTAAAATGTTTAAAACAATTTTGTTTTTTGAGCGCTATGAAACGCTTTCTCTGCGATAGCCACGTCATTAAACTTAAAAAATTGTTGCCGCGCATGGCTCCTTGCTTTGACCAACATTTTGATACTGCGACTTGGGGCTTTAAAATCTTTGGTTTCTGTTTCACAGATTAACAAACAAACCGATGTAAAGTTTGCATTTATCCGGTTGAGACTAGCAGTTGTTTAGTCTGTAATCAGCTGAGTATGCGTTTGATAACAAGCTGCGTTGCAGTTTTAACAAAGAGTTTTAACGGTATCGTTCACTTTCTATCTTTGTCTGATACCAGGCTGTGTATTCCCACCACAGAAACGTATGTTACACTCCATGTCCAGGCGATGACACCCCAAGACACTTTGATCCTGTGCAAACTTTGACCTATAGAAGCTTTTCCTGTTCAATTTTTAAAGTACTCTTTCCATATCCGTGGACAAAATGCCTTTTGTCACTATAACTATGTGTAGTGACCACAGCTTGTTATGTCCAGTCTAGGCCCGTTCAAAGTTCAAAACACAACAGCGGGGACCTATTGTCAAGAACTTTCAAATTAGTGAGAACATTAGCATTAGACAAAGAGAAGTAAGAGAGCTTTAGGATTTATTCTTTACACTCTTTGTTATTATTATTATTATTATAATTATTATTATTATTATTATTATTATCATTATTATTATTATTATTATTATTACTATTAATATTATTATTATTATTATTATTATTATTATTGTTATTATTATTATTATTATTTTTACTATTATTATCATTATTAATATCATTATTATTATTGTTATTGTTGTTGTTGTTATTGTTAGTCTAATTACTGTTACAATTGATATTCTTTTTCTTATTATTGTTATTATCTATATATCTATTTTGGTAACTGTCTCTTTGTTTTGTAAAAGGTTTTTTAACGACTTCATTGGTTTACATGTGATTTTTAATTAAACAAAAATACTTTAAGTATGCGGGAGTGCGCGTAAGAAATAAAATTTTAAACGTTCACTACAACTTCAAACTTCAAACTTCAAAGTTTCGCCAGATGCATCTTTTTGAACAGTTGATTTCCTATAATATTTTTGAGATCGAAAGTGAAAGCTAATCAAAAGAAAGATACTCAGTCTCAGTGCTTTCAAGTTCAGTGCGAAGTAACAAAATAGATGGTTCTTGGTTTAATGTGAATATTAGATTGCTGTCCATCTACAGAGATAGCAACTACTCTTCATTGCAACAGTTTCGAAGAGGTAAAAATTAAGACATCGCGAAATTTAGATGTGGTTAGATCTAGGTCTAGAATCTAGGCTTGGTGTTTTTCTAGCTTGACATACCGTCTTTTCACTTCTTTCTAATCTTAAACTGCACTGAAAATCAAATGGCTATGTAAAGCACGTTACTCAGCGAAATAGTCCATTGAAATTTGCTATTATTTAAATTTTCTTTCTTTCAGCAAAATAAAATATAAAATACCTCTTCCCAGTTCTCAGTTTGGATTTGAAGAGAAGGCACGTCATTCCCCATGTAAAATTTAAGTTGACCTAGGTCTCGACTCTATTTTTTAAAATATATTTTTTCTAATTCTAGGCAGTTTCAGGTGCACCAGAAAAAAAAACACTTCAAAATGTCCTTCTGCACTTTGAGAATATTTTGTCTTTATCAATGTCCTCACGCCTCGGAAGAGACGAAGTTCTTGTGCAGCTAGACCTAGAGCAAAAAATCGTCGAATTCAAAATCAAATACAAGCGGAGGAGGATATACAAACTGAGGAAGTAGTAGAAGCAGCAGAGCAGCTACCAAAAGCATCCCTTTACAATGTGAATTCATTTAGATTTGAGTGCATAAGGAACTGAGCACATAGTGTACACACTGCTTTTGCCAATGAGGAGCGCGGTTTATGCTGTGTCGTGGTATTGCCATTGACCTTTGACGTGTCCTGGTAATGCCATTGACCTTTGACGTATCCTGGTAATGCGATTGACCTTTGACATGTCCTGGTAAAGTCCTTAATATGTGGCATGTCCTGGCAATATCACTGACCTTTGACGTGTCCTGGTAATTCCATTGACCTTTGGCGTGTCCTGGTAATACCATTGACCTTTGATGTGTACTGGTAATGTCCTTAATATGTGACATGTCCTGGTAATGCCATTGGCCTTTGACGTGTCCTGGTGATGCCATTGACCTTTGATGTGTCCTGGTAATGTCCTTAATAATGTGACATGTCCTGGTAATGCACCATTGACCTTTGGCGTGTTCTGGTAATTTCCTTGACACAGCTACAAGGAAATGAACAGCAAGATTTGCCAGGACGGGTGCTCTCAGCGGGACAAGCTAACGATCTTGCAAAAGTCTATTCACGAACAGGGATTATTCTCTTTGTTCACTCATTCACATCCTGTCCAGAACTCATTGGAATGCATGAACAGGCGACAGGACTGGCTTTGTATTGTTACTTTCGTCTTTCATTAGACCTTTTCATAAAACCTATCAAATCAATAAAAATGTATTTAATTGCTTGAAAATATAACCGTTTCTTTTTTAACGACTGGTTTCATTGACATAAAGATCATATTGAACATGGCAAGCGCGAAATTACTTGTTACAGAAATCTATCCTCTCTTACATTTTAGTCGAACTGATTTGAAAAATAATATAGCAAAAGACTGGTCAGCATACAGACCTAATTTTTAAGATGATTGTATTTTTTTATCTTCCGAAAGAAAACTCGGTACTGAACATCTACCCCAACAGGTCTATACACCAGGGCAAATTCAAATTTCATCACATTTTGTAGCACTTGTAGCATAATGGATCTACTTTCTGTTGAGCATCCCTAACCGGATACCCATTTAAAGATGTGTGGACGGAGGGGAAAGTGGGAAATTTCTTTCCCTAGGACAATTTGAGAATTCAACATGCAACCTATAATCTATCCTCTCCCCAATCTTTTAGATCTAACTAAAGGTACAATGGTAGACTTGAGCAAAATAATCCCACACTGTTACATCACCGTAACAACCAATACTGCGGTGACATGAACAGGAATCGAAACTTAACACAGGGGAAGTAACTCTGACGCGAGCTCATTACCACTTGGCCGACAGCGTTCTCTTGTCATTATTTGGCACCCCAGGTCTAGCACCGTGTGACGTAAGCCCTCTAATCACATGATCAATGCCAGACGCCAGTGGACTTGTCTGGGATGGACTAGAAGCAGAGGAAAACACCAGTCTTAGCTTGGCTGCAAGCTCTGTCGCCGGGCCATTAAGAGATTTCTGGGCGAACACACTGCAGTATTGGCCTTGGGGAGATTACGCAACGTTTTCTCTCCATTAAACCTTCGTCTTTATTTTTAGCGTACTAGTTCTGATTATCTCTGGCCAAAATTTTCAGCAACATGGTTCAAAACTGACATTGTGATTAGCGTCTCGGTCATAGGCACCTCTGTGATGTCGCCCGGCTGAAGTTTAAAAAATGCAAAACAACATCTTAAACCGTTTGTGAAAAAACACAAATGGAATTCAATAAATGATTTTTCGACTACAACATCTGTATAATTCAGTCATGGGGAATATTCAAGGACAATAAGTGAGAAATTTACGAATTGTTTTAATCCTCTGTGTCTGACTATTGTGGTAGAAATATCTAGAAATTGCCGAAGGCCTACTGATTTTGTTTGGTTGGTTATTTGAATTTTTAACGTCGCAGTCAACTTCGAGGTTATATCAGAGACGGTGCTGCCACACTGTGATCTAAGGAGCGCTTGCGTACATCAGACCCAGTGACATTATCCTGACACCGGCCGACCAGACTTAACACTAAATCCATAATGCTAGACACTAGGTGGATCAGCTGCTAATACCAATTTTTGAAGTGTTTGGTTTGACTCGACCGGGGATCGAACCACGCACCTCCCGATCTCTGAGAGAGTGTCTTACCGCTCGGCCACAGAGCCGGTTCAGGCGTACTGAGCACTGACGTCCTTGGACTTTAAGTTAAGAACTGTCCTCAATGATCTGCGGTCTTGTAGAAGATGACAAAATTACTAGATCTACTAACGTTATTCTAAGAATTCGGTTGTCGAATGTTTTGGTATTTCGTGTCAAGTCAACCTCCGACAAAAGAGTGTTACAACCTCAAGACTTAAGGCCTTATTTCGGTTTGTAGGACTTAGGCCTGCTCTTATTCTACCTGGGTGACGTTGCTTTGTCTGGTTTCTCTACATCTATACGTTAAGGAATCAGTTGAATGCACGTGCATACGACGTGTATAAAGTGCCATGTGAAAACTAGCTGGCTTTATCCCCTGAATTTCCGCTATTTTAAACCCTGCGCTTGACTCCTATTCCACAGTATATAACATTTACTGCACAACGAAGTTCTCTTCTCCACGTGTCAGGTCTGGCGCAGACATCGACGATCAGGGATTTCTGAGCCTCTCTGTCCTCAGTCTGTCTGAACTATGTCCAGCTTAGACAGGCTCTTGTGAGATATGTTGATGAAGGAAGACAGACTGTCCGTGAAAGTCTGTCGTTGTCGACCGCGAACGCGTCTAATAAATAAACAGAGAGAGAGAGAGAGAGAGAGAGAGAGAGGGAGAGCGAGAGAGCGACAGTGACAAAGACAGAGACAGATACAGACATATAGTCAGACAGGCAGTGACACAGAGAGAAAGCTAAATGATAAAGATTCCTAGAGACATAGAATTAATGACAGAAAGAAAAAAGATTGAGCAGTGGAAAAAGAGATAGGAACTGATTGAAATCGACAGATTTAAACCGATAGAAAGAGGTAGTTGAGTGTGAGAGAAAGACAGGGAACGGAAAAAAAGAGAAAGAGAAAGAGAGAGAGAGAGTGGATGGGGATAGAGACCGAAACATTTTCTCATTAATTTCCGGCGCCCGCTGGCAAAGTTCCCTAATAATTTTAGTGTTTTAGCCCCCCCCCCCCCTCTCTCTCTCTATTAATGAAATAATTCTAAAATGAAAGACGTAGAAAGCTAAGGTGACATAGACAACAAACAAAATACACTGGTTTATAAGGTGACACAGACAACAGACAAAATACACTGGTTTATATAAGGTGACATAGACAACAGACAAAATACACAGGTTTATAAGGTGACACAGACAACAGACAAAATACACTGGTTTACAAGGTGACACAGACAACAGACAAAATACACTGGTTTACAAGACTTTAAGACTGCACATAGCATAGGGCTAATCCTCTGATCCTAACAAAATAATTCACTAGCTCTAAGTCTTGAATGTGCGAATAGTTGAATAGAGTTTGAAGCCAAACCAACAATGTCTGTTCCCAGAACCTAGGAAAATCTGCGTAAAGCGAAAAAGGTTGTTTGGTCAGCATATTATTACAATAGTAAATGTAGAAGCCCTTTTCCAGATTTTACTAGATTCTCTCTATATCTCTCTCCGTCTCTCTCTCTGTTCTGTTACACACTTTTTCTCACTCTAGATTATTCTCTTTACACTATAAAAGTGTCAAAGGCCAAATCTATCGGCTCCACGAACAGAAATATTTTTTTTTTATAACTAGCATTTATGGGAGTTATGGCACAAAAATTAAATGTGACACTTAAAGGCTGAACTCCTTTCCCTACCTGAATCTCACTCAGTCTCCAATACTATTGATTTGTCAATCTCTTTCAATCGTTCTCTTCTCTCTCCTCTCTCATACCCCTCATTACACATTTCCTAACTCACTCTATCTTAATCTCTTTCACTTTCTTCAATACTCTCTCCTTTATGTCCGCTCCCCCCGCCCTTCTCTTGTTCTTCAGCCTCTATTACAGACCATCTAGACAAGAAGGTGTAAATTACGTTTCTTTCACACGCCATCCGACAAAAAAGAAAATAATAATTAACGAGATTAGTATATGGACGTTATTATTACATCATAAGTTATTATGCATCTGATACATCGTTATCAAAGTTTCGACTTGTTTTGTTCTTCTAATTTTATAACCTCGCTGGGATGAACAGAGTTTATCCCCAGAGCCTTTATTAAAGAACGAGCTTCCTTTTCCCAATAATCCCATCTACATGACGGCCACGATTTTTCCTAGTCTTACTGAGAGATTTCTGTCAAGCCAATAACAATATATTCAATATTTCCCTATGAATACCCTTGGCTATCCGCCGGCCAACTCTATCATTGAGGTTTTAATGAAGGAATCATGATTAATCCATTACCTTACCAGGCGTACTGTGTAGAACATTTCCCTGGACACAACCTAACTCTACAAGCAGATGTCTAGTTTGACCCGAGACTTCATTGCTCTGTCCTCAATGTCTGGGAACGTTTCGCCACTGAATTATTTATTGCTTTAGAAAGATGAAATGTCCGTCCATTTAACTGCGGACGCTCACGAAGGCTGGGGAGTGGAGGTTGGTTTGGACATCTCAGTCTACAACTGTCTGGCGTCGTGTGTGGTCTAGTAGTAGATACTCGGTCCTCACACCGGGAGATCTCAGGTTCGATACCACGGATGATTTGCAATCCCAGTTTAGATCTACCGGGCGTCGTGTGTGGTCTAGTAGTAGATACTTGGTCCTCACGGCGAGATATCTCGGGTTCGATACCACGGATGGTTTGGACATCCCAGTCTAGATCTACCGGGCGTCGTGTGTGGTCTAGTAGTAGAAACTCGGTCCTCAAAGCGGGATTTCTCGGGTTCGATACCAGGGACGGTTTGGACATCCCAGTCTAGAACTGTCTGGCGTCGTGTATGGTCTAGTAGTAGATACTCGGTCCTCACGGCGAGATTTCTCGGGTTCGATACCACGGATGGTTTGGACATCCCAGTCTAGATCTACCGGGCGTCGTGTGTGGTCTAGTAGTAGAAACTCGGTCCTCAAAGCGGGATTTCCCGGGTTCGATACCAAGGATGGTTTGGACATCACAGTCTAGATCTATCGGGCGTCGTGTGTGGTCTTGTAGTAGACAGTCGGTCCTCAAACTGGGAGATTCCGGGTTCAAGCTCAGGGAACGTTTGACATTCCTGTGTGGCGTCTATTGTCTATTGGAACACTTTTACCCCTCACACCGAGAGGTCAGGCGTTCGAATCCAGGCATGATAATTCGGCTCCACGTAAGTTCCTCGCCTCACTCTAGTGGTAAATGAGTACTTGGCTCTGCGCAGTGCATGTATTTGTCAGTATGCTAGGGTGGCATGCTTTAAATCTTCATCCTCTGTGAGTTCAATATGTTACTTACATTGGTTGGTAATTGTTTGTCGAGACACACAGTTAAAGCACTCAGATAATGTTAGAGGGTTATTTAAAATAAAAAAAACAACACAGTTTCAAACTTTCTCTGGCATACCATCTATTACAGTTTGTTGATGGTGTTAGTTCGCTTGTCACAACAAGCAAATAAAAAAGCAAAAATTATTCTTTTTAATCTCGAAAAGGTAACCAGAGGGCGGGTGAGAGCAAGTAAAGAACGTTAAGAGATGGTAGGAAAGTAATAATTGTACTACAGGAAATTGAGAGAAATAACGACATGTAAGAAAAGAGGCACGTGGAATATAAAGTAATTGCGTGGTTTTGATGCCTATCTGCAAGCTGTTAATGTCGCTCTTTCTCTCTCACATCTTAGTTTCTCTTTGTCCCTCTCACATCATTCTTAGCTTCTCTCTGTCTCTCTCACATATTAGTCTCTCTCTGCCTCTATCACATCTTAGAGATCACATCTTAGTCTCTCTTTGTATCTCTCACATCTATATCTCTCTTTGTCTCTCTCACATCTTAGTCTCTCTATGTCTCTCTCACATCTTAGTCTCTCTTTGTCTCTCTCACATCTTAGTCCCTCTATGTCTCTCTCACATCTTAGTCTCTCTATGTCTCTCTCACATCTATATCTCTCTTTGTCTCTCTCACATCTTAGTCTCTCTTTGTCTCTCTCACATCTTAGTCTCCCTATGTCTCTCTCACATCTTAGTCTCTCTTTGTCTCTCTCACATCTTAGTCTCTCTATGTCTCTCTCAAATCTTCGTCTCTCTTTGTCTCTCTCACATCTTAGTCTCTCTATGTCTCTCTCACATCTGAGCTTCTCTCTGTCTCTCTCACATCTTAGTCTCTCTGTGTATCTCTCAAATCTATATCTCTCTCACATCTGAGTTTCTCCCTGTCTCTCTCACATCTTAGTCTCTCTATGTCTCTCTCACATCTATATCTCTCTCTGTCTCTGTCACATCTGAGTTTCTCCCTGTCTCTCTCACATCTGAGTTTCTCTCTATCTCTCTCACATCTTAGTTTCTCTCTGTCTCTCTCACATCTTAGTCTCTCTCTGTCCCTCTCACATCTTAGTCTCTCTTTGTCTCTCTCACATCTTAGTCTCTCTCTGTCTCTCTCACATCTTAGTCTCTCTTTGTCTCTCTCACACCTTAGTCTCTCTCTGTCTCTCTCACATCTTAGCCTCTCTCTGTCTCTCCAACATCTTAGTCTCCCTGTGTATCTCTCACATCTATATTTTTTTTGTCTCTGTCACATCTTTAAGTCTCTCTGTCTCTCTCACATCTATATCTCTCTTTGTCTCTCTCACATCTAAGTCTCTGCCTGTCTCTCTCAAATTTTAGTCTGTCTCTATTTTTCTCACAACTTTCTCTCTCTCACATCTTAGTCTCTCTCATACCTTTGTCTCTCTCATACCTTAGTCTCTTTCACATCTTAGTCTCTCACACATCTTAGTCTCTCTCACATCTTAGTCTCTCACACCTTAGTCCCACATCTTAGTCTCTCACACATCTTAGTCTCTCTCACATCTTAGTCCCACATCTTAGTCTCTCACACATCTTAGTCTCTTACACATCTTAGTCTCTTACACATCTTAGTCTTTCACACATCTTAGTCTCTCACACATCTTAGTCTCTCTAATATCTTAGTCCCACATCTTAGTCTCTTACACATCTTAGTCCCACATCTTAGTCTCTCACACATCTTAGTCTCTGACACATCTTAGTCTCTCTCACATCTTAGTGTCTCTCACATCTTAGTCTTTCTCACATCTTAGTCTCTCACACATCTTAGTCTCTCTCACATCTTAGTCTCTGACACATCTCAGTCTCTCTCACGTCTTAGTCTCTATCACATCTTAGTCTCTCATACATCTTAGTCTCTCTCACATCTTAGTCTCTCTCACATCTTAGTCTCTCTCTCTGTCTCTCTCATATCTTAGTTTCTCTCTGCCTCTATCACATCTCAGTCTCTCTCACATCTTAGTCTTTGCCTGTCTCTCTCAAATTTTAGTCTCTATCTATTTTTCTCACAACTTTGTCTCTCTCACATCTTAGTCTCTCTCATACCTTTGTCTCTCTCATACCTTAGTCTCTCTCACATCTTAGTCTCTCACACATCTCAGTCTCTCTCACATCTAAGTCTCTCTCACATCTTGGTCTCTCATACATCTTAGTCTCTTTCCCATCTTAGTCTCTCTCACATCTTAGTCTCTCACACATCTTAGTCTCTCTCACATCTTAGTCTCTCTCACATCTTAGTCTCTCTCACATCTTAGTCTCTCTCTAACATCTTAGTATCTCACACATCTCAGTCTCTCTCACATCTTACTCTCTCTCACATCTTAGTCTCTCATACATCTTAGTCTCTCTCACATCTTAGTCTCTCACACATCTTAGTCTCTTTCACATCTTAGTCTCTCACACATCTTAGTCTATCAAACATCTTAGTCTATCAAACATCTTAGTCTCTTACACATCTTAGTCTCTCTCACATCTTAGTCTTTGTCTGTCTCTCTCAAATTTTAGTCTCTCTCTTTTTTTCTTACAGCTTTGTCTCCCCGTCTCTCTCACATCTTAGTCTCTCTCATACCTTAGTCTCTCATCTTAATCTCTCTCACATCTTAGTCTCTCACACATCTTAGTCTCTCTCACATCTTAGTCTCTCTCACATTTTAGTCTCCCATACATCTTAGTTTAAGAGGGCATGCATAGAACATACGAGAGGAGTTGTCACCCTTTAGTGTAAGTATTGCGCCCCCCGTAGTACAGGAAATGTGAGCCCCGTTAACCCCCCCCCCCCTTTCCACAGAGTGTTAAGTCCCGGACTTTACAGCGTAAGGACAGAACGCTGGAAAGCGAGCCGACCTTGTACTGGAGGAAAGCAACAGCGAGCGGAATCTCATCTTTGTTTCTACACGACCTTCAACTAAATTTGATTTCATAACTCGCACCACTTAGGCTCAGCGTATTTTCCTTTTAGTTGTCAAAACTGCACAGAAGACATGATAACAAATAAAATTGAAGACATCAACTAATACAATTTTTTTTTAAATGCTGAGGCCAACCTAAGTAACCTTGACTAAGATGACAATGACAATCTGTATACATTGGACTTATTATGATATTATTATCTTACTAATGACGATAAAGAAGAGAAGACGAAGGGAACGATAATGATAGCACTAAAGATAAATGAGTAAAAATAATATGAAACCTTTCTCCTTTGAGACTCCTCTCTCTAATTTTTATTTCCAACTTTTTTTTCTCTCAAACATCACTCTCGATCACTCGGATCTCCTAATCACCTTTCTATACCACACTTGTCAGCCTTCGCTCTCTGCCTCTCTCCTCTTTCTCTCCTTTCTCTCTCCCCCTCATTTCTATCTCTCCTCTCTCTCTCTCCTGTCTCTCTTTTCTCTCTCTTTTTCTATCTTTATCTCTCTAGCAGTCATATATACTTTGATCTTTCTTACACATCTCTCTATCACACACATCTACATATATCACACATCTATCTCACATATCTCTCCATTCCAAACATCTCTCCCTCACACATATATCTATCCAAAATCTCTCTCTCACACACACCTTTCTACCTTAAGCATATTTCTATCTCACACATCTCTCTATCCCAAACATCTCTCTATCATAAACATCTCTGTATCTCAAAATCTACTTAACACATATCTGTGTCTCACACATATTTCTGATCAACTCTCTCTATCTCACAAATCTCTCTATCAGTATCCCTCAAATGTATCTATCTCACACATATTTGTCACCAACACAGCTCTCTATCTCACAAATCTCTTTATCAGTATCCCACAAATGTATCTATCTCACACATATTTCTTACCCACGTATTTCTCTCATCACTCTTACTCATACGCACCATCTCTGTTTTTTCTAACTCAATCTCTCGTATCACACTGCCCCTCAAGTCTACCCCATCTCTGTCAGTCTGTTTGTCTGTCTCTGTCTGTCTGTCTGTCTGTCTGTCTGTCTCTCTCTCTCTCTCTCTCTCTCTCTCTCTCTCTCTCTCTCTGTACCTCACCAACTCGAAGTCTAAAATCACAGACCTACATTATTTACTCGTTCATATTTTTTTTTCTCAAGCCTCATATCGATGTAACTAATACAGGGAAAATGCCTTTTGGCTAAGCCATAGATCTATGCATCTGATGTTTTGTACAAATATTATTTTTATTATTATCATCATCATTATTATTATTATTATTATTATTA